>KN884681.1:3169-27751 GCA_000934455.1 Apostichopus parvimensis
GGTGTGTGGCAACAAAGGCGGTCGTTCCACATACATAAATTAAGAAAAGTTGGCGAAGACAGAGTTAGTAAGTATTGAATTTGCAGTTGCCTAGCAACAACTAGTACATAAACGGCACTGGTAATGAAGAATAAAATACTTAAGAAGCTCTTGAATAGATATTTGAGAAATATAGCATACAAACGACAGTTGACAATGAAAACCCACACAAATGGCGTTCCTACAATTCTCTCTTCAACAGTTTGATTTGACATTTCGATGAACGCCAATGAAACGTGTGGACTAATGTTTCCTTACTACAAGATAACGCTTATTGAAAATTAGATTATGCATTATTGTGTGGCTAAAGTACATACTATTATACAAAATGTTGTCGTTATCCATGCAAGTATCTATATTTCAAGAAGAAGGAAGAACTAAATTGAAGCAGTCGTCCTTTCTGCAGATTTAGTTACCAGGGACCAACCAAACAAAACATCATTGAACAAATCTCAATGAGTAATTCATGACTCGTAATAATATTGTTAAAAAAATAATAATCTCGTAATAAAACTCGTAATTATATGGGGAAGTGTTTTATGTGTGAGAAGGGCATTCAATATATGTTGATTCAGAAACATAGAATGACTAAACACTACGGTTGCCCCGATTGGACATTGGCAATTTCCCCTTTTTGTTCTTGAAATTTATACCACTTTCTCGAATTTCAAGCAGTTTGTAAACGATGGGTTAAGTTTATATATTGGTCACATGTTTGACCAAATATATTAAGCTCAATTGACTGACCAGAGTGAACATCTCCAATAAATTCGTAGTATATTATATAAGAATGATGGATACTGATATGTGGTTCTATATGATATATTGCATTATTCTCAACTTTTTGATCCATTCATCGAGAGTAGAAGGTTTGGGTAAGTAAATATATCTGTGAGTTATTAAGGAGTCCCTTTTTCACATTTATATCATTTCAGTATATCGGCTACTGAAAAAGGTACTTTATGATTTTATTTTATTTAGTTCCCTCCTTACCATCCTCTCTGCTCCCCTCCCACATACCCTGTGAAAATTAGAGTTCGCCAATTACGTGCTAAATGTGTGTCAGTTGCAAACAATGTTCACAACTGACACAGGCATCCTCTCAACTATTCTGGCCCGCAAAATGCGTACAACCGGCAAACAGTTGGTGCGAAAGTCAATGTTTCGAGTATGGTTACCATAAATTGGTTAAGTAATGTTTTTACATTTAACCTGTTTTGTGAGTCTTTATATCCTTGTCTTGTGCAGCGTCACTTTTACAGTTGCTCTGAGCGCGCAAAGTGGTAAGTGAGCGTACAAATTGTATATATATACAAGCGCGTAAATATAACTTAGAGAGTGTGTAAACTGGAAAGCATGCACGCAATTTGTACTTACAATTGTTTTCAAACCTTTCTTCAAACAATTCCAATAATCAAAATTTGTATTAACGTATTTATTAGTCCTTTGTTTACAAATATAAATATATTCATAGACAATAAGAAAATGCAGGAAGAAGGTAAGATTGAACTATGCTAGATTGACCATGCATGTCATTTCCCACCCTGCAGCCCCCTCCCCCACTCCTCCAACTGAATTTACAAGTTAAATCTCTGTTACCCCTCCTGACCTCCACCTTCTCTATTATTCACAACACTTTTCCTCCCATCTTTCTTGACATCGGTTTCTCATTTAAGTCAATCTCTTTCACACAGCACTGAAAAACTTTTATAGAAGTTTTTTCTCATTGGTTGCATATGATCTCCTCCCCTCCCTTTACTTCCTGTTCCCTCCCCCGTCTTTACCTTTCGTGTACCTTAATCATACAGTAGTAATTTTTATACTTGAACTCCTACCAGTCCATCCCTAACCACATTCCCCTGTATAGATTTGAAATATTTCTTTATATATTTAGATAATATTTCTAGAAAGGATATCGAGTAGTACGCTAGTAACATTGATTAGGTTCCAACGCTATTTTTTATCAGTTATATAACTTTTATGTGGAATTGTAGCATGTGAAATTAAAAAATCAGAAATAGTTAGTACAACAAAATTTGGTCAAATTGTAAAAAAAAAGTCTTTTGCCCAACAATACATATAAAGAGGTATAAGGTCTGTCAATACGCAGTTGCAATTGTTTCAGACTGGTAATGGAATCATTTCAAATAGCGTGCTACTTTCCCTTCTAATATATATCAGTAGAGTGTATGGGGGAGTTACTTTATAGAATCGGTGTAAAATTTGACGATTTCACCACAATAATTCCTATTACACGCGCTTCACAATGTTTACTTTTCACAACTATCATATTAATTGATTTTTATGTATAGCATATTTCAGGTTATGCGGCCCCAACAACACAGAATAAACCATAATGGTCAGCCACCTGACGATATGTGTTACCTAAGATTGGTGTACTTCTATTTTTTAACTCCGTGGGGTGATATGATGGAAATTGTGGCTATGAAGAATCGGACACAAAGTGTGCTGCATTAGAGCATTTCGTTAGAAACATGCGCCAAGTGCACACTCCACACCGCGACATGTCCTTCCGCCGGTATGCATATATAGTTTGCCGTGTGGTTCAGTATGGGATAAACGTAAATGAACACCATTTCTGGAACCATTGGCTACCTGTGAACAAGTGCAAGTCTATAGCTGGAAGCTGCAAAACTTAACATTCAAATGATGCTTATTAGTTGCTTCAAACTAACAACGGATTGCAAAGCTGTATAGCTACGTGACATTTGTTCCTGCAGAGAACACACCTGCCGAACATCATATACTGATGATTCGAGTACTTCTGCAGCCTCTGAAGCAGATTCTGGTAGGATCGAAACGTCAGGCCCACTTACTTTTACACACTCTCTTACACAGGATCTTTATGGGATTAGCAGTTTCCTTACAGTTTATTTTTAATTTTTATATTGAATGAAGATTCGTGTGTGCGTAACTTGGTACAAATGCAACTAGACTACCAGTGCAATAAATCTGCGAAAAGTTCACCAAGAGATTGAAAACGAGCATGACATTTATCTGTTGGCGACGATGGCTCTGAATATGCGTAGTGGTACAGTACTGCAAATGCAAGCATTAGGCTGATAAATAATGAAACTGAGGTATATATGGATCTCCGTACCTAAAATAGCTGACGGCATCCAGCTGCGACTCACAACTTACATGTAAGGTACAAATGAATCAAGAAAATTGTGTGGTTTAGTTAGAATTTGCCTATAATATCATTGAGAAAACATAGCATCCCATCCCTCGTTACATACCCTTCCTCTTCAAACCATCCCATGAGAACAGAAAGCTATTGATCTGCTCCGAAGTGCTGAAGTTTCTCAAAAAAAAAGAAAGGGATAATGAAATGTCCGATAACATAGTAACAGGTGAAGCCTTGCATATAATACGTTTCTCATGTTTCCTCCAGAGTATGCGATGTTTCTATGAAAGGCGTGTGGAACAAATGAAATACTTTGGTCAGAAAGGTGGCTAAAGGACTATGATGTAGGTCGCTGGTTTCTAATTGAGACATTTCAGGATGGTCGACCCCATTTATTCATAAAGAAGGTATGCTTTGGCAGGAAGAAGGAACTTTTTAAAGTTTTTCTTTTTATGAAGACGATCAAATTCGGTAAAAAAGTTAAATTTTAGGAATTGTATCTAATTTCTTACAATAGTATTAACTTGGAGTATTTGGTTAAAGTTGAAACCCAGAATAATGTACCTTTAACTCTTTTCCATGTCACGATTTGACAGAATTTTCAACAGTTAACAGCAAGTTTCACCAGCACATTAACAACTCTGTTAGTTTTTGGCCACCTACACTTAAAGTCCGATTATGCGTTTGGATACACAAAAAGGAATGGTACAAAACAGCCGAATCATATCCTTCAGTGGTGATAGATTGACTAGTCTATCTAATTCTTTCCCGATTTTTGGCTATTTCACAATGCATGAGCAAAATTTGATTCAGAAATGACAACAAAACAATGTAACCTGTTGCCCTTGTTTACAAACACAGACCAGCGGAAAGTGTGGCCTTCAGCGCATGCCAACGGGGTATGTTTCTTTGAAAATTTCAGCTCGAATCTGCATGTAAACAGAGAGACAGGCGGTGTTTGTTTTGATCGTATTATTTAACTAGTTGAAACTGTGCGAGACAAGCCAAAATTTGGAAAAAGAAGTACATGAATGTAAAGGTGTGATTGAAGGCTACCTTTCAGCAATAAAAACAATATTTCCATCAAACGCTTCATCGTCCTCTATTAAAAAAAAATGTTTTTATCATTTCTGTCAGATAGGATCTAAACAAATGCCATTTATCCCAAAGAGACACATCTTACTTAACATCTTTTTGGAACTTGCCTGTTAGAATTACTGGAAATGACAAATTGTTTAAAGTGAATAAAAGCTTATAGCTATTCCAATCCAAGTCGAATTTCATCAATAACGTCGCCAAATGTTAGCATTCTTAAAGTAGTGTTCCTGTTTGTAACTCTAGCCAGTCTCTATAAAGAGTTCCTATGTATTAAGGAGGGTTAACTCTGGACAAAAAATATCTTTATGAGCCTGTGTCTATCATTGGACGTGTTGTCATTTTGTCATTGGTGATCATCAGTCTGACTGCTTTTTCTGCTAGTGCATATGACTAGCATTCTGAGTTTCATACCATTTATGTTAATAGCTTCTAGTTTCACTGTTCCAGTTCCAGTCCATTTTTATTTTTTGTCCTAGTCTTTCAGTATTTCATATAGTGGTCTCTTTAGCGATTGTTTTATCATTCCATATTTAATAAGATTTTGCATATCACAACAGTCACCTGTGTCATTGGCAGGTATATAAAGACAAATGTATATATGCCATCAGTACTGACTAAATACAATGTGAATCTTGTCGATTTGACTGAAAAGTATTTTATCTTTCGAAAACAGATTTCATCAGGAAAATAGCGGTTAAGTTTCCATGAAGTTGCAAAACTTTTTTTAAAACTCTACATGTAAGTGATATATTTTGTAAAATTTGTTGTTCGAAGTGCTGATTGTTCACTTCTATTTTTAGACACCGGTAAGGATTTCACCTTGCTGAAATAAAAGTAAGTGTTCCAGTGATAGTTTGACCGCTTTTGTAATATAAACATTTTGACAATGTTTCACACAGGTAGTTGCTTATAAACAAAAGACTTAAAGTAACCAAATTGTACAAAAAGAATTCCAAACAATAGGGTAAGTTTGCAAGAGTCTTCAATATATTTATTATATCGCACAGACGCATCAATCCGAGAGTCAATATTCATTTCCGCAGTTACATTTTACGTGAAACAGTTTTGTAAATATTCAATACCAAGGAACCACAACACCACGGAATGATTACTATCGTTACAAATATGAGAAAAGAGGTTAATATTAACAACATCAAAATCATTTTAAATGTTTAATTTAAATGTGTAATCGTAGTGTTCATACATGCAGAGAATAAAGTTCTTTTAGAAATTCCAATAACATATTTTTATATGTGTTTTATTTGCTTAACATATAAACTACTTCACTCTGAACGTACCTTCAACTTACCGTGGAGAAGTGAAGCCAAAGTTGTTCCAAAACAAGTTTCTCTCTCACACTCTCGTTAAATACACAATGTAGGCTTAACCGATATCTTTAATTTTCTTTGAAATAAGTGAAGATGTAAAACTGGCATATTCAACATAGTCCTATTGTGTTTGATTTTTTTGTTTTATTCCGAAGGCTACATTATTACTAGGCTACAATTACAAAACACAAGATAGCGGTACCATCGTATGAAAACCGTCACTAATAATTATACCATACCTTGACCAGTTTTATTTAATCTAGATACATCTTTGAAACACGTGGAAGTTCCAACAGTCTCTAATTACAGATATTCACCATGTTTTCGCCATTTACATTTAACCAATAAAACAATGAAAGACCACAACGTTGTCTTAAGTAGTAATATACATAATATCAAATGCTATGCTATAAATGTCTATATATCAAGAGGAAATTCAAATATTATATAAAAAAGTGGGTATTGCGCGCTATAAGGTCGTTGAAACAGACTCCCGTGTAAGGCGTCAGGGAACTTCGTCAGAAGAAATGTTTAGAAGTTATCAGAAGAAAGTTAGACACATTTTGAGCCATTTCTATAGACTAAAGATTAGCCCTTTGATACGGTGTAAAGGCAAGGTTGTGTTATTAATCATGTACGTGATATGGTATGGACAAATTGAGATGGGGAATATTATCCGTGATGTCATCGTTCCTGAATTGGCTTAGTTTGAAGTCTACACTAAATTGTGTAGAAACGATGCGTTTTTAGAAAACTATATCGCTGGCTTCTCTTCTTTCTACAACACCAAACTTGAAATGAATATTGCAATTGTGTGTTCATGATTTAGTCATTCATTGACTAAGTGACCATTCTAAACGGTTAATTATGAATTTTATTAGTACTAATGTGTTAACCAACCAATTAGTTGACATTGCAAGCAACAAAGTTGAGCCATTATACCAGTTTGAACAGAGAATAGAGAGCACTTGAAGGTGACAGTAAGTTGGAATAAATCTCTGGCATGCTGATACTACACTATACCATACTGAAGAACTTTATTATTCATTGATGACGTATGGCGTAATTCTATATTCACGCTCAGCATGTACTCTTATATCCATTACACTGCATAAACCGTTAGTTGATATTAATACCATGTATGACATCCTTAGTAAATCCCTCTGGTTAACTGTTCCGTTCGTTTTTATTCTTGCCCATAGACTAAAAGCCTCGACGTTGAGTAGTTTATACATAATGGATATTTAGTGTCAAGGCTAACTTATACAGACATGAAGACCTAGACGATGTTTATTATAATAAATAAGTATTAAGCACGATGTGTATTGTTGAGAGCAGATATATAATATCATATTTTCGACACATTTAGTACTACATTTAATTTGACTTGCAAAGTCCTGAAAAAGTATTTTCCTTAATAACTGAACCATAGATTCGGGCAGGGACTTTTAATGTTGGTTGGTTTAAATGTTTTGTTACCTATTTGTCACCTTTTGCAACGAAAAATTGCCTCAATCAACAAATCACACGTATTGATGGACGTATTCTTCAGAGAGGTTTGATTTTCATTTCAGTTGTAGCAATATCGCAGTCAGCAATCATTCGTTCCCTGTCGTAAATGCACAGTCCAGCTTTCCACGGTTCGCCATACCTTCCATTGAAATTCGCTGTAGTACATGTAAAATTATCATACCCATTGTACCACCAGCCAGCAATATGTGGTCGGGTGCATTTTCGTGATGTACTGTTATCATTGTCACTGTCATATGTTGAAAAACCAACACCACGATGATATCTCATGTAGTCATATTCTGTGTACAATGAGAAGGAAAAGGTAACCAGCAAAAAAAAAAAAACATACATATTTCTTCTAAATTTATTTTTTTCCCAAGAAAAATCGAAACTAAAAGAACTCTCATCATCGTCTATTGTGACGATGGGGATGACAATGACGATGAAAATGACAATTGAAGACAAAGACGAAAACAAAGATGACGAAGATAACGATGGCGACAATGATGACGATGTTGAGAAATTTTGATAAAATTTACGTTTTTTTCTTATACGATGCTAATGCTCCTTAAATATCGAAAGTGCCAGTCGATCGTTGATCACAACAAACCAGGTTCCACACTCTATCATGAAGGTTTACAAATTTCGTTCATGGCATATATCGTGCATTGCATTATAGGCTACGATAAAAATGTTTTACTCACCCAAGCTGCCTGTAAAACTGCCGAGCTCTTCTAGTGCATAGTTGTTGACTTCTGAACCAATTCGAAAGAGATCATACTGAAGATAGTGGGTAATGTTACTACTGCTGTTCTTAAATTCCATTCTCATTCTGTAATCCCGTTGGGCAGTTATGTTGGCTAATTTTTCGTTTCCAAGCCAGTGTGTATTAGAATCGCTTCTACGGATGCCATTTCTGTATAAATCCCAGCCATAAAAAAAACCGTGGTGACTGACGCGGAGCTGAAAAAACTAAACAACAACAGCCAAAAGATAGGTTGATATCAGTATGCTTGTTAGTTGAGGCTCATTAAGGAAGTATTCACGGTCCACTTGAAGCCAGATTAATCAAGAAAAGTACTTCTGTGATGTTTGTATGGAATATATGAATGATCTATATATCAACAGGAAAAGACACTCTCCCCTCACATTTTTAAGTGGATATTTGCAGCCCAGCCAATTATCAAAGTTTTTTCTGCTGTTTGGAAATATATAGTTTCACTTCGTTTACATTATGTTTAACACAAAAGCACAAAATAATACTTGTTCTTCAACACTCTGTTCTTTAACGTTGAAGTACGTAGGTAACGTAGTCCCACGTATTAAATTTCAGGGGCGGAGTATAGAAGTACTATGTGTAGTATGGTACATGTTATTTCTCTTATATAAAACGACAACTATCATGGACATAAACTCAAAAGAAAGTCTTCTTACAGTCCATCCGTCTTTGCAATAAGCTTCGAAAGGTTCCCCTGACCATGTAAGCGGGTATATCAAGTGAAAACCTTCACTGATTACGCCATTGTCGTAAAGATCTTGGCAATCCTGTACACGTTTACATACTGTCCCATTTCCCAAATAGCTCACGTTGCAATCGCACGACATATTGCCAGTATGGTTTTGGCACATCGCATGTTCACTGCATGTATAGTTTATGCATACAAGAACGTTATTCTCACATGAGCATGTTTCCGTGCAGTCCATGGTCACGATCCGCGATCCGCCATTCTTTAAACAGAGAAAGGGTGAATAAATATGAATATAGTGTTGCCACTATGATGATATTACGTAGATTACATCTCTGGAATAGTGTTCTAGTCTGTTCTCAAGGAAAAACATTACAACTTTAAGGAATTGTTTTTCATATGACCTTTATTTAGTCCGTCCAGACATATTTGAGGGCACAGGTGTTCGATTAAGTCAGGCCGGGCGTGGACGGAGTATTACTTGGAAAGTTCTTGGCTTCACTTTTGATTGGCTCTGGGGAGCAATATGCTTGTTAATAGTTCTTTTTTTGGAGGTTTGTTCCACAAAATAGTTAGCAAATATGATCCCATCATCGCATAGTCTGCCTCGCACACACTTTCGACAAATTTGGATTGATTATTGAATAAGAAGGGTCTCACCATGATTTTTTTATTGAACATGAACAGCCATTAATAATATCGCTTGATTAATCTTACTTTTTTATGTTTTTAATTCAAAATCATGATACAAGAACAGAAGAAGAGAATGAATTATCATAAGATCAACAAGTATTTTGTTTCGTCCATTGTAGATTAATTACTTCGTGAATTAATAAGATTCGTAGCTTGATCACTATCGAATCTCAAATATGTTCAGTACATTTACCAGAACAGTAAAAACTACTTGTAGCATGACAATTGCAAAGAAATAGCAAAGGTGACATCATTTGTTTAATATCACCTACTATAAAGACATGTCCACTGTCTCCGTCAATGAAATTCAAATATGTGACATTGGCAAGTAGAGAAACTTTCCTTTTATCTGTGTTTTGTAAAACCCTACAACTGCTACTTTGTTGGGACAAAGAAGACTGTTTTGGCGGATACGATTGTAAAGGAACGCACATGATAAATATACTAATAACAGTTTACGAATACCGGTATGACTCCTCCCGTTTCGTGATAACACCCACAAGCACTCTCCGGTATGCAATTCTGTCCGAGTAATAAAAAGCCGGCTGGACAAACGCATGTTCTTCCTCTAGTACAGTTTATATGGCAGCCAAACCACCCATGAGGGTCTTCACATGTACCCTGGCATACACAGTCAGCAAAGACTTGATTCAAAGGACATTGTGGCGTAGTGGTCGCACCTGAAAATGGAATATGAAATATGTCATATGTCATATTTCATCACGGTTTTGTTAAGGCAAGTTTCCCTTCGGTGTCAGCTGCTTCGATCATTCACATATTGTGGTAGTGCGATGTTGTACACGTATACTAGTAGTAACAGTGAAAATGGATTTAAGTCTCACCTACTGAGTTTATACAGGAGGATAAGAAATGAGCTTAAAGTAAAACACAGAACCTGGCCCTTCCGTCAACCGCACATCATACCCAACTCGAGAAAAATGGTACCATATACTTAGTCTAACGACAATAGGGTTAAGTTCTGCAGTTCTGAATTTAAGAAAATATTCACCAAAATTCAGTCCATTTATGCTTATCGATTAAACTTACTTTTCTATTGTATGTGCTATATTTTACAAGACATTTTTTTTTTTATAGCTCTGTAAACTTATGTTAT
The DNA here is from genome assembly GCA_000934455.1 of Apostichopus parvimensis. Taxonomy (NCBI): domain Eukaryota; kingdom Metazoa; phylum Echinodermata; class Holothuroidea; order Aspidochirotida; family Stichopodidae; genus Apostichopus; species Apostichopus parvimensis. The sequence continues at coordinate 13,568 of KN884681.1, forward strand.
GCAAAGTTGCTTAATTTGAGTTATACATAACTGAGGGGAACGAAGCAGAACAATGAATACAGAAGTATACAATAGTCCGAAATCAAATAAATTTGTATGTCGATTAATTTTTATCCATGTAGGAAATGTAAGATGTGTGCAGCTTTGGCCATACCTTCTGTCGTTATTGCTGTGGTTACCGGTGAACTCGTGGATTGCAGAAAATTGGCTGTCGACATTCGTCCTAACAGTCAAGAATATAAAAAGAGCATCATGTTAAAATACACGGTGATTTTATTTACCAAGAAAATATTTAAAGGCTTTCAGAGTAAATGGTAAGGTATGATTTTATATTGTTAGGATGTAACTTGGGAGTCCTGATGCGGAAACTGACGTATACATTCCTTCCGATTAAACCCCTCTGACTAGAATTTTCCACAGTCGGTTAAAGAAGTTATATATTACAAGAGCTTGGTAAAATAACAGTTTAATACAATGAGCGAGAAGAGACAATTCCTATATTATAAAACTACTAAAACAGTTTGGTATATTAAATGATCTTTTTTTCAGAAACATGATACCAAAGCTAAAGGCCTATATACAAATACATAGGTCAATCTAACAACAATCATAGTACTAAGAAAATGGTCTTGGAATAGTTGAACAAAAAGGAAAAACTTAATATAACCAGTAACTCGTGAGTTTTCATTCTTTGAATGAAAACTCTACCAATGTAGCTGATGAATATAACATTTCTAACGGATGCACTATCAAGTAGTATCAGCATAGTACAAAATTAACACAAATATATGCTTTGCAAACAGTGAAATGCTAATTTATTTACGCTATATAAATTATCGGCTGTATCCTACTGTGAATAGCTTGGATCAATGTATTACTAAGATTGCTGTAAAATAATAAACAATTCTCAAACTGAAGAGTTAAAAGAAACTATTCTGCAACGATTGGCAGGAACAGAACCAAAAAAAATCCCCGAAATACATAGCTCTGATAACACAGCACCGCTTTTGATAAATGTGATTTGCACAGCGTATTATATTATAATACCAACCTGTTGTGGTTATTGATTTCGTTGAGGACTTTAAAGTCGACTTGGGTGATGTCAAACCTGTAATCGAGTGTAAAATTATCTATAGTTATTTTCAGTAACGAAAGAAAAAGTTCATTTGCTCCGACCTCGATCTACTACAATGTTTTAAATGAACATTATGTAGAATAGCTCGTCCCGCAACAATGAGTGCATGAGTGCATGAGTCCCGCAACAATAGTGAGTAACTTTTATTATTTTATCCGATTTCAAATATAGGTCCATTCGTATAGGCTTGGCTAGCTTATATTTGTCCATAAATGTTGTAGGACTAAATCTAGGTGTCCAAAATTGTATACATTCGTTGTGATTCTTCTATTGAGCTAACCAAAATACTACTGAAAAATTGTTGTGTATCTGAACTAAGTGATTTTGCTAAAAAATCCATTAAATTAGAGTGACTAATATACGGATACCCAAACGGAACAACGCATTGAAGGTGACTCTCTGCACACTATTGACACGTTGCATTATCTCTTGTAGACGACAAATACTCGAATATATTGTTTGCAAAGCGGCATATCGGTTTGTCAAATACATGTTACAAATCGGTCAAATTATATGTTTGACTTTTTGTTCATATTATATTAAATGTTTGATTTTGTTTTGTTATGTATTTAAATGAGAGTTTTCTGCTTAACATCGCATTCCATTACCGCATTGCCAATATGTTGTGAACTAAGAAAATGTCAACATTTGGCTTCTGCCATCTTGTTTTAAATTCAGAATAATAGTATTCTGATCGACGTTAAGAATAATGCATAGTGCTATAGACGTTTCATAACTGACTTGTCACTGTCAGCACCGCCCTGAAACGCTGACACGTAAATGTAGCCAAATCTATTGCATTTCCTACACTCCTGCAATAATCAAATCAATCAATACTTGTATGATGTAGAAAAGTTTAAACACAGTCGTCATCATAAAGATTGTCGAAATCAATCAAAATGTTAATTTGTTATTGCTCTATGATGAAACTACAAATTTCCCTTTTTTAAAAGAAGAATGAGCGAGTTATAATATACTGAGAAACTGTCTCAGCACTACTGGAACTGCCTTTCACGTTTATCACAACTAACATATGTTAATAAATTACGTCAATGTTCCAATGTAAGTGACCAAAGCGTCAGATGAGACTATCAATTTAAACAAACTTTTTTCTTTATGTAATTAATATGTGACTGAATTGATTTTATCCATCATTTCTCTAAGATTAATTATAGCTTAATATCATTTTTTTATAGAAATTACTATACCTGCAAATGCCAGTACAATATATTAGGACAATAAATTTAGCAGATAGTTGATTTTGTTTTCGTTACGTGGCAGATACCTGTCCAGAACATTCGGAAGATATAAATACTTAAGTTTTTACTCACACAAAAAGATATTAAAAACTTTCCTATTGTAAAGTATAAACGCACAACTCTTTATAATAGACTTTAGTTGAGTTTAAAACATTCTTACTTAATTTAATTTAAGAGGAACTTACCTGTGTTTGACATCATAGAATAAACCTCTGGAGAAGTCTCATCAAACATACCATTGTTTTCACCTTCTTCTAAAAACAAACATATTCGATTGAAGAATAAACTATAATGTTAATTTTCAAACAAAAACATATATTACCATTTATGTAAGGTACGAGTTATAGAAACTTGACTCAAATATCATCTTCGTAATACATGTTGTATTATGCAATGGCGTTTAGACACGAATTAGTGATAGAAGATATACAAAGACTTCCACTTTCATTTACATCAAATACTTATATACAAATTACTCAAATAGAATTGCAAGGACTTCCGTTTTCATTTAGTATACAAAACATGTATACAAATTACTCAAATAGATTAACAAGGACTTAGAAATACATCACTTTGAAGGGAAGTGAAAAGTCAAGTTGACATATATTTTTTTGGGGGAAAACGGGTTCTCTGATGTGGAACGGGTACAGATAGCCGCTGTTATTATTCAAACAGTTAAACAGTTAAGAGTTTGTGGTATCACTTAGACCAAAACATTTATATAATTGTATTATTCTTGTTTACATATTTTTCATAACACAAAGAGAAAAAAATACAACAATCATCATTATAATGAAAGAAATATTAATGAGAAACAGCTTTTCCAACTAGCTCTCATCTCGCTTGGGAGCTATCAGAGTTTAAATGTTACTTTTACAAACACGACTGGGACAAGCCTATAGATATGTATCATCTAACTACGGTTTGAACTGTCAAACTATATCCTTCATTTACTGGTAGTTTATTAATAATTTTATCCATGTAATATGGATAGGTCATGAACAAATTATGGAATTCAAAACATTGAAGTTATTAATAAGAGTTCACGATGTTATTGGTTTCATTGTCAAGATTACACACTTTACATTGAAACCTTGAAAAAAAGGAAAATTAGAAGAGCAATGACATCAAATGAAAATATGACAATGCCCTATTGTAACTTTTGAACAACAGTATCTCTCACACGGAAGAGGATTTTCGTGAGATTGTTGTCTGAGTTGTCTATCACAATGATTTCTGATACACAAGTTACATTTGACAATTGTAGTAACAGTGAAAATGGATTTAAGTCTCACCTACTGAGTTTATACAGGAGGATAAGAAATGAGCTTAAAGTAAAACACAGAACCTGGCCCTTCCGTCAACCGCACATCATACCCAACTCGAGAAAAATGGTACCATATACTTAGTCTAACGACAATAGGGTTAAGTTCTGCAGTTCTGAATTTAAGAAAATATTCACCAAAATTCAGTCCATTTATGCTTATCGATTAAACTTACTTTTCTATTGTATGTGCTATATTTTACAAGACATTTTTTTTTTTATAGCTCTGTAAACTTATGTTATGCAAAGTTGCTTAATTTGAGTTATACATAACTGAGGGGAACGAAGCAGAACAATGAATACAGAAATATACAATAGTCCGAAATCAAATAAATTTGTATGTCGATTAATATTTATCCATGTAGGAAATGTAAGATGTGTGCAGCTTTGACCATACCTTCTGTCGTTATTGCTGTGGTTACCGGTGAACTCGTGGATTGCAGAAAATTGGCTGTCGACATTCGTCCTAACAGTCAAGAATATAAAAAGAGCATCATGTTAAAATACACGGTGATTTTATTTACCAAGAAAATATTAAAAGGCTTTAAGAGTAAATGGTAAGGTATGATTTTATATTGTTAGGATGTAACTTGAGAGTCCTGATGCGGAAACGGACGTATACATTCCTTCCGATTAAACCCCTCTGACTAGAATTTTCCACAGTCGGTTAAAGAAGTTATATATTACAAGAGCTTGGTAAAATAACAGTTTAATACAATGAGCGAGAAGAGACAATTCCTATATTATAAAACTACTAAAACAGTTTGGTATATTAAATGATCTTTTTTTCAGAAACATGATACCAAAGCTAAAGGCCTATATACAAATACATAGGTCAATCTAACAACAATCATAGTACTAAGAAAATGGTCTTGGAATAGTTGAACAAAAAGGAAAAACTTAATATAACCAGTAACTCGTGAGTTTTCATTCTTTGAATGAAAACTCTACCAATGTAGCTGATGAATATAACATTTCTAACGGATGCACTATCAAGTAGTATCAGCATAGTACAAAATTAACACAAATATATGCTTTGCAAACAGTGAAATGCTAATTTATTTACGCTATATAAATTATCGGCTGTATCCTACTGTGAATAGCTTGGATCAATGTATTACTAAGATTGCTGTAAAATAATAAACAATTCTCAAACTGAAGAGTTAAAAGAAACTATTCTGCAACGATTGGCAGGAACAGAACCAAAAAAAATCCCCGAAATACATAGCTCTGATAACACAGCACCGCTTTTGATAAATGTGATTTGCACAGCGTATTATATTATAATACCAATCTGTTGTGGTTATTGATTTCGTTGAGGACTTTAAAGTCGACTTGGGTGATGTCAAATCTGTAATCGAGTGTAAAATTATCTATAGTTATTTTCAGTAACGAAAGAAAAAGTTCATTTGCACCGACCTCGATCTACTACAATGTTTTAAATGAACATTATGTAGAATAGCTCGTCCCGCAACAATGAGTGCATGAGTGCATGAGTTCCGCAACAATAGTGAGTTACTTTTATTATTCTATCCGATTTCAAATATAGGTCCATTCGTATAGGCTTGGTTAGCTTATATTTGTCCATAAATGTTGTGGGCCTAAATCTATGTGTCCAAAATTGTATACATTCGTTGTGATTCTTCTATTGAGCTAACCAAAATACTACTGAAAAATTGTTGTGTATCTGAACTAAGTGATTTTGCTAAAAAATCCATTAAATTAGAGTGACTAATATACGGATACCCAAACGGAACAACGCATTGAAGGTGCCTCTCTGCACACTATTGACACGTTGTATTATCTCTTGTAGACAACAAATACTCAAATATTTTGTTTGCAAAGCGGCATTGCGGTTTGTCAAATACATGTTACAAATCGGTCAGATTATATGTTTGACTTTTTGTTCATATTCAATTACATTTTTGATTTTGTTTTGTTATGTTATGTATTTAAATAAGAGTTTTCTGCTTTCATAGCATTCCATTTTGTTGTATATTAAGAAAATGTCAATATTTGGCTTCTGCCATCTTGTTTTAAATTCAGAATAATAGTATTCTGATCGACGTTAAGAAAAATGCATAGTGCTATTGTCACTCTTTTTTTAGACATGGCTGTTCGTCTAGGGAAACACTCTGACGTGGGACACCAAAAAAAAAAAACACACGGGAAACAGACTGAAAGAAAAACTTAATTTTATTACAAAATACTAACTAAAATTCTCCCGACAGTGAGACCGTGGTATTGGGTCACCACTTACACAACAATTACATAATAGTTATAACACGATATGGTACCAGTGTCAAATCTTTCTAATACGTTCTTGTGTACACAAGGGATGTGTTGAGTAGTTCTATACAGGCAGACACAGTGTAGCCCTTAAATAACAGTGACTGCTACGTACGGCTTAAACCAGTCGAACTATCCTGTACGGACTCACTCAACCATAACTAATTGAATAGTTATGTATATAAACCATACAATACAATAAAGACCTATAATACTCCTGAGAATATTACACTGACATGCAATATAATAATGGTACTCAAGTAACAAATCACCCTACTGTCCAAAACCTCAATCACAGAATAAAATTTCCAATATCTTTTAAATGATATTGAACAGTTATACAATTATGTTTATGCTATTTCCAATTTAATATAAATTTGGCAACACGATAAATATAAATATAACTATAACGTTTGGGGTACTATAGCAATAATGTTATATTTGCTATATCCACCATATCAGTTCACTATAGCAATGTTTTATTTGCCATATCGGTAATGTCAGTTCTATAGCAATACTGTAAGTTCTATTTGCTATTTCGATGATGTCAATTTACTATAGCAATAATGTTTTATTTGCTATGTCGGTAATGTCAGTTCTCCAAAATTAATATACAATATGGGGCGATACGAAATACCGGTAGTGCTCCACTTCTCGATAACATACGAAATGCGATGCGGCTACCCCGGTAGAAGATGAGATGTTTCGGCCACCCTGGTAGATGATGTAGCTAGATCTCTCAGACCCCAATAGAATGTTAACGCCTTGGCGAAGTCAGGGAATAAATGGGAGCTGTAATCAAAATGTACGGATGAAAAGTACTGTTCCCAAAATACGGAAAACTGAAAGCGCAGCTAATGACAACGCCCTAAACAGCACAAGCATCGCGAAAGCAAACACACTACTCCTAATAAAACAGTCGCTGCTACACACAGCCAACACAAAGTAAAACCAACTTCTGCAAAAGATGCAGCCGCCTCCACAATATACAGTACAATAACGAACTCCCATGTGAACAAACTATCACAATAACGAATTACTGTGGCACCATTATACACAATCCTAAAGGAATGGCACTGTACAAAACTGAACTAAATATGGTCTTTGACCAGAACCTATATTACGCTGGAATACACCATGCATAACTCAAAAATACGAATATATACTGTATGAAAAATGAATAATGATACTCATCAATGCCTTAATTTAACCAAATGCATTTAAAGACTATACCACCAATATATACAAACATGGACCCACAACTGCTAGGCCACCTAATCAAACCATATGACTGCTCAGCCAACCATAAAACAAATCCTAATTCCCACAATCACCTCCAAACCACCTCACTACTAAACTATAACCCTATACACAACCCGGGACACACTGACCCCCTATATCTTCCACGGGACTCGATGGACCCCCCATGCCCGACATGAAAGTGAGAAATCCCTACACAAACCAACCTTCCCCCCAAGGTGCTAAATACTGTTACGGTACTTACAATATGAGAATCTTCCTCAGGCGTTTCGTAAGGCCTCTCCAGGCGACATAAGTCAGGCTGCTATCCGTCGCAAAAACCTGCTGCCCCTCAGACTTCCAATATAAACATAGAATTACGGGGCTCCTCACGGAAATAAATATACGGGAATTCCTTTACCCGGCTAATAGATAGAGAGACTAAATTGGGTAGCAAGTCCAATTAGAAAATAGGTCGATCCGTTGCCTAATAGTAATAGTGGTATCTATCATTCCGTCGACAGAATTTTACCGACTATAATAGTCTACTAACTACTCCGTGAGAATTGCGCCTATGCCAATACAAAAAACTACCATCTTATCATTCTATGTTGTACTGCACAACTGCTAACAATGCAATATAGAGGCTTCTTGGGCGAGTTAAAATTGAGCTCTGCCGCGAAACGCCATATCTATTAATCTATATGTGCCGTAGTCGTTGTGTCTCACATGACCGCATTCCTACTGACCCGCAATGAATGAAGACAAATTCTACACTTTGCTTAACAATAGATCTAGTTAAATATTCTAATGCCAAAACCACATTTGACCAATTTCACTCCAGACAAAGGATATCACTTGCAAATCTTCGCGCTTGACAAATGAATGACGTAGTTGCATATAAGGAAACCTTTAAGGATCTTACTAATTAAAAAAAAAATGGTGACTAAACAGTACCGAGGTTTTTAATGACCAGAAAGGTTATTATATGCTGGGTACACGCTTCGCAATACTGCACCACCATCACGCAACTACGCAAACAAACGTCTAGGCTAAAATTAGCCGCGAGTGACGATCTCAGATGTGACAGCTATAGACGTTTCATAACTGACTTGTCACTGTCAGCACCGCCCTGAAACACTGACACGTAAATGCCAAATCTATTGCATTTCCTACACTCCTGCAATAATCAAATCAATCAATACTTGTATGTTGTAGAAAAGTTTAAAAACGGTCGTCATCATCAACACGGTCGTCATCATAAACATTGTCGAAATCAATCAAAATGTTAATTTTTGATTGCTCTATGATGAAACTACAAATTTCCTTTTCTTGAAAGAAGAATGAGCGAGTTATATTACACTACTGAAACTGCCTTTAACGTTTATCAAAACTAACATCTGTTAATAAATTACGTCAATGTTCCAATGTAAGTGACCAAAGCGTCAGATGATACTATCAATTTAAACAAACTTGTTTTCTTTATGTAATTAATATGTGACTGAATTGATTTTATCCATCATTTCTCTAAGATTAATTATAGTTTAACACCATTTTTTAATACCTGCAAATTCCAGTACAATATATTAGAAGGACAATAAATTTAACAAATAGTTGATTTTTTTTTTTTGTTACGTGGCAGATACCTGTCCAGGACATTCGCAAGATATAAATACTTAAGTTTTTACTCACACAAAAAGATATCACCAACTTTCCTATTGTAAAGTATAAACGCACAACTCTTTATAATAGACTTTAGTTGAGTTTAAAACACTCTTACTTAATTTAATTTAAGAGGAACCAGCCGGTGTTTGACATCATAGAATAAACCTCTGGAGAAGTCTCATCAAACATACCATTGTTTTGACCGTCTACTAAAAACAAACATATTTGATTGAAGTATAAACTATAATGTTAATTTACAAACAAAAACATATATAACCATTTATATAAGGTACGAGTTATAGAAACTCGACTCAAAAATCATCTTCGTAATACATGTTGTATTATGCAATCGCGTTTAGACTCGAAATAGTGATAGAAGATAAACAAAGACTTCCACTTTCATTTACATCAAATACTTATATACAAATTACTCAAATAGAGTTGCAAGGACTTCCGTTTTCATTTAGTATACAAAACATGTATACAAATTACTCAAATAAATTAACAAGGACTTAGAAATACATCACTTTGAAGGGAAGTGAAAAGTCAAGTTGACATATTTTTTTGGGGGAAAACGGGTTTTCTGATGTGGAACGGGTACAGATAGCCGCTGTTATTATTGAAACAGTTAAGAGTTTGTGTTATCACTTAGACCAAAACATTTATATAATTGTATTATTCTTGTTTACATATTTTTCATAACACAAAGAGAAGAAAATACAACAATCATCATTTATACTGACTGAAATATTAATGAGAAACAACTTTTCCAACTAGCTCGCATCTCGCTTGGGAGCTATCAGAGTTTAAATGTTACTTTTACTAACACGCCTGGGACAAGCCTATAGATATGTATAATCTAACCACGGTTTGAACTGTAAAACTATATCCTTTGTTTACTGGTAGTTTATTAACATTTTTATCCATGTAATATGAATAGGTTATGAAAGAAATATGGAATTTAAAACATTGAAGTTATTCATAAGAGTTCACGATGTTATTGGTTGCATTGTCAAGATTACGCACTTTACATTGAAACCTTGAAAAAAAGGAAAATTAGAAGAGCAATGACATCACAAATGAAAAAATGACAATGCCCTATTGTAACTTTTGAACAACAGTATCTCTCACACGGAAGAGGATTTTCGTTAGATTGTTGTCTGAGTTGTCTATCACGATGATTTCTTATACACAAGTTACATTTGACAATTGTGTTGTTTTTGCTTCATAACATTTTTATCAAGAAAAATAACGGATAACAGATAAGTCTCATACCAAAAACCCAGCTAAACAAATGTGAATAAATAGCAGCTAAGAATGTGTAAAAAAAAAAAAAAGTTACCACTTAATTGAGGATTCCGATGGGAGAGACCTTTCATGTAATTCTCGAACTCGCATATGCCTGTTTGTTTTAGAGAACAATGGCACAAAATAAGAGAATTGAAAAAAAAATGAAAAAACAAGAATCTATACACTAAAATTCACTTCTCACCACCAAAACTGCCTAATACCCCAGAAACACCCATACACACAGTGAACACAGTATCTACTATAATTCTTCAAGTTTTGTACCACGGTAAAAACCGGATCGTGCTATAAATCGCTAGCATGTGCTATTAGGATTACAGTAAGTACTAAGGATATGTTTTATCCCAACAAATCCAGATAATGCATTTTTTGGATTACATGTATCCTCAGTTCCTACTGTAATCCTAATAGCACATGCTACCGATTTATCAGATTGATCAGCACGATCCAATTTTTACTGTGGTAAAAACTTTAAAATTTAAAGTAGTTACTGTAATCTCTGTGTGAATCGGTTGTAAGAGAAGCTCTTTACATTTCAATCACAACAGTACATCATAAGGTTGATCTAGAATAATTTTATATCAGATATATATTAGCTGTCATCATCACTGTGGTAAGGCCAGTAGCCCGTGCTCGCTGGCAGCAACATATTGGGCGAGATGTAATGCCACAAAACAAGCAACACGATATTCAATTGAGTGTATTTATCTACAAGTGTACTTATATTTTACAACTTTCATAAGAAAGTTGTTTGAGAAAGAAAAACTTAAAAATCATAGTTAATTAGTACAAGTAATATAAGCAGACAAGTTAGCTTTAAGTTAATGGAACATCTTAGTTGATACGCCTTTTACATTATAAACCAAATGTATAAAACAAAATAAAAATAATCAAACATACCCATAGCAAGCGAAATGTGGATGATATAAGCATAAAGTACGACAGCAGTTATTGCACGACTCCGATTGGCAAAGTTTGCCATTTCCTTGAATTTCTGGCAATGTTTTGTTATAGAAGGAAAGTCGCTGTGCTATAAGTACTACTGAAAGAGGTTTTCGTGTTTGCAATTTTCATTATGGCAGTAAATAATCTAGTGCACTGCTGCAAAAGTTATCCGTACCTCTATAAAACTAGAACACTAGTAATCAAATTCTGTTATATGTCAGTTTAGGCCCATATGTACTTCAACATTAGTTTCTTGTTTTTTTATTCATGAACATTGATCGAATGTGATCTGGTTTAATGAAGAAATTGTGTTACGAAAACAAGATTTAATGAGTTTGCCGCAAACAATGCTTACACCACATACATCATCAGGTAGCTTAAAACGCGATATGACAAGAAGATAAAAAACTGTACTAATTCTTAATAAACAATCAGATATCCAGGGCAAGTTTGAAGTTGATATTGTAAAGTAATATTTTATAATATGAAAATTAGTTTAGATATTAGTTCATTCTAATCATACTTTTGTCGATTAGATGTGTAGCTATCGATTATTTTAAGTTTGATCTACATAATCAAATATTCCGCTATTCAATTCATGGTTGGTTAAATATTGTCTTGTGTTTGTTGACTTCTGAGGCAAGCTTCATGGTCAATTTCACGTTCATTTTTTTTAATCCCCTACTAAAGTAATATGAGTGTCATTTAAAGGGCACCATGCAGTAAATACACAATTGGTTTCAATTTATAACTCATCCTCTATGAAAGTGCAATCATAGCTAACAAGCCGCCATTAACCAAAGTGAAAACAACTATGGCTGTACACTATACTTAAATGTAAGACAGATGAAATTAAAATTGCCTTAAAATTGCTAATTTTTACTATTAAACTTGCCATGAAAGTGCTAACTTGTACTATAAAATATGCCATGAAAGTGCTAATTTGTACTATAAATATGCAATGAAAGTGCTAATTTGTATTATAAAACTTGCCATGAAAGTGCTAATTTGTACTATAAAATATGCCATGAAAGTGCTAATTTGTATTATAAATATGCAATGACAGTGCTAATTTGTATTATAAAACTTGCTATGAAAGTGCTAATTTGTACTATAAAATGTACAGAGGATCTAGATGTATTCAATGTGTTGACACTAATACATCATACTTAGTTCTATACATTTTGTAATAATTGGTTTTGTTTTCAATTAATCAGGTGGAGGATTTGTAAATTAAAGTGTCTTGACCGCGCATGCAGCCATACAGTAAATTGTTACATTATCTATCGATGTACGCATTTTGTTCATTTTGTTTGTGAAACCTCGTCAAAAAGAGGATCACTGCTCTGGTAAATAAAAGTGTAACGAATCGACGATGATTGTTTTCACCCGATACACACAGAGAACACAGTAACTATTATTAATCTTAAATATTTGTACCACAATAAAAACTGGATCGTGCTGTAAACCAGTAGCGTGTGCTATAAGGATTACAGTAAGAACTAAGGATTTGTGTGATCGCAACAAATCCAGTTTGATGCATTTGTTGGGATTACACATATCCTTAGTTCTTACTGTAATGATAATAGCACATGCTACCAATTTATCAGATTTATCAGCACGATCCAGTTTTAACAGTGGTAAAATACATTAAAATGCACAGTAGTTGCTCTAATCTCTGTGTTAATCGGATGTTGTGTTGATAAGAAGCGTGAACATTTAATGTGTCAATATATTAAATTTACTATTGAAAAGGCTTTGCTACCATTACGAATTCTCATCTTTAGTCACCCTGAAGATAGGAACGTGCATGTTACCTTGTCTCGTTAATGAATGAGTAATTTAGCTTCTCAATTATTTCATATATTTTAACTTCTGTCAATACTTTTCAGCATCATGGGCTCTCATCCGAACGATAACTGTACTATTATTTTGATTTAATCGTGGCCTCTACGCTCGTCTGTGTAATATATAATACAGTGCTTGCAACAGACTAGAAAGTTGAAAAATAGAGACTTGGTAAAAAGTACCTTTACACCACAGCGCTAACGGTGGTTAGGGCATTATCAATTAAGTCAAACTGTGTTATCAAACATAAAAGTAGTTTTGATAGTTGTTTAAGTATGCAAAACATGAATGAACATCTGCTATGGATATTCCAAATTTCGTTACTGGCTTTCCCTGTTGATTGATAAAAGTAATATTACAGCTGAACAAAACATTACCAAAATCAGTAATTTTATTGTAATATGTGTAGATGTCAATTTCTTCCATTGCTACATAAAAAATGTTGCAATTGCGAGAGCCTAAAAAATTACCAATACAATGCAACGTAACATGGATTCTTAAAGTCATTACCTTGTGTGGCGTAAATGGAATGAGTGTCATCCGTGAATTGAAGTAATATAGGCCTATGCACAGAAAAAGCTGGTATTTTAAATTTGGCTTCCAGGCCTTCTCTCATATATCCTCCCTCACTCCGATCGTCGTTACGTCTCAACGTCCAATTTACAAAGGACACACTCATCATCTCACAATATTTCTATATACACGCTTAAAAAAATGTATCTGATCTATTACTGCTACATGATGTTCACATCAGAAACTATATGACAAGGCGTTTTTCCTTTATTCTCATGTTAGTACATATTTATCTTTATATCTAGTTATGCTGAATATCAGAGTATCACAAACAGGATATTTAAATACTTTTCATGATCACATAGGTTAAGGAAATCAATGGTTTTAAGCTCATTCTGTTTTCTTAATGTCACAGAAGTATTCATTGTTGGCTCTATGAAAAACGCATTCTCCAGTTTGGTCAGATGAGTTGTAATCTCCATTCAGTGCCCGGCAACGCAGCCAGTGAGAGGGCCATGAATGCACCTATGTTTTACGAACAATGATTTTCCACTCGGCATTGGAAGATGTGGCGGCCTTTCCACACCACCGGTCTAACTTCTCCCACACCCTTCATAACATCTCACAACTGTTTCATGTTCGTGCATTAGGTTATACCG
>KN884681.1:41288-55625 GCA_000934455.1 Apostichopus parvimensis
TAGGATATTCATCTTAGGCCTAAATAGGCTACCGTCATATTAGTGTACGTTGTACACCGTTCACCTTTCAGGGATGTATTTACCAAACCCAACTATGCAAACAAGGCTGCAAGGGGGGTGCAACGGAACCCATTTTCTAGGCCTCTTTTTGGTACTCAGCCGATGGACTAATATCAATTCGCTGATTTTTGGAAGATCAATCAAAGTTTGAGAAAAATCAAGTCACATTAACCATTATTCAATATAGGTCGGGGAAGAATGTAAGTGAAATAAACTTATTCTTGTCAGTGATGACGGCGTACCAGAATGACCTTGTTTCCTATGATAGTTTTCTAAGTTAGGCCTGCTATAAATAGAACGTTCCAAAGGTTGTTGTCGAAAACGAAACATATTGGCCGAAGAGAACATTAGCTTGTTGAGTCGGTAGGTAACCGACTCATATACTTAAATGTGAGTTATCTTGTGATGGATAATGTTTCAATTTCCTGACAAACAAAAGTAGTATCTTGTTGGTAAGGATTATCTGCATTGCTGACTAAAACACACTTCAGTTGAATTAAGCGAATGAATAACAGTCGAAATATTAACACTATGCCTAGGCTGCAGCTACATCCCTACACAATAAGTATAAACAGACTTTCATGGATGTGGTGCAGCCTAACATTTCATGCATGCTGGCATTGTTAATGTAGATGTTAAATAGTGAGTATATTAATACTTTGGGCACCTAGCCTAATTGTCACTAGGCTAGACGGAATTTCCAGCATAATGTAGCCTATATATATTTGTGCCGAGTATGTAATTGCAGAAGCGTACGTACACCTCGGTCTTACTCTTAGAGTTAGACTCCTACAGTACTAATACTAGATTTAGCTTCTTTGTCTTTGCAACATGGCAGAGCATGCCAGCAATGCCATTGGATAAGGGAAGTTAATTGAGTATGTTTACAGATCAGACGACAGTTGTTTAAGGTATCATTTAAGTTGTAAATATTATCAAATTATTATTGTAAATATTATCATCATATAGTATTCATTGATCGTCGAATTATTCTATTTTGTATTGATATGTAAATACTTTTCTTCTCTCCTTTATACAGGGAGTCTTCTACTTTGTTAAGCTGTTGTATGCTTTTTGGAAGACTTCCTTCACACTGTAAATTTACATGTGAAAAACAAATAAATCAAATCAAATCAAAGTTGCTTTTCATTCACACTGTCAGTGATCTTCCCTTATCCAACAGCATGGCTGACAAGACTCTTGCTCAGCCACAATACACAAACACTCAATGAACAGAATGCAGCAGACAGCTGATCATGAACTATGTTAGGAACCAACATTCATTCAATTAGTAAGAGACAAGCTGTTTGTCAAGCTATGTTTATGGTTAAACTACAATTTAGAAGAATGAATTGTAATTTAATCCATTCAAATATGTTGAATGACCTAATTAGTGAGCCCTACTCATAATCAGGTTGTTAATTACCACTTTGCTTTATAGTACAGCAATGCAGGTTTGCACTTCACCGTCCCACAAAAGTAGAACGGCCGAAAAACAGTTGGAATTTTTCATATAATTGCCCAAAATGTCATATGTACAGGACAGTCCTGAAGGCTGAAGGTACAATAAACTTTTGAAACATTACACCTCATTCACTTATATGAGTAGAACCTTTCTTATAGATGGAGATTTAAACAGTTGTGAGGAGAGTTACATTAGAATTGACCCTTTCTAGAAACATCTGAAAAGGGGTTCATAGCAACTGTCAGATAGGTAAAACTGGCTATGAGGAATGATGTAGGCATGTTAATTCCCATCAGTAGTGAAGATAATGATTCTGATATTCCAGAAAATAGAGCTGACATAAGTGATTCATTTTCCAATTCCCACTTGTCAAATCAATATCTATGTCCATATGCAAAACATATTATTAGATTGGGGAGGTACACAGTTACCCAGAACAATTTTTACATGAAGTTTCTAATAAATTTAAGACACTTTTTGCCTCAAATCGTCTTGATATTGAAAGAGATTGAGCCTTTTAAAATAATTTAGTTGAATTGTGTGATCTGAAGGATTGTCCAAACATTCACAAATTAAAAAAAAAATCAACATTTTGAAGTTATTGACCACATAGCTAGCGAGGACCACCCTGAAACTTCATTTTTGCAGACAATAGATAAATATGTTGGCACCACTGCAAATTTGTCTTGGACTTAATGCTGATGGGAATATTTTGTGTGTGAATATTCTAGGTCCCTTGCAGTCTTTGTTGCTGAATGATCATAATTTAACTCATGTGGTTAATGGACATAGGCCTATGTCTAGGAATGCAGATATTATGATGAACCATTGTGATGAAGCCAACTAGGAATCTAATGTAAAGCATTGCATTCATAGTTGGGTGTTCAGTTGTATTTTTTTCATTTGTCCAAGTGCTTCTTTATCATGCAAGAAATGGACACTGATTGTTTTGACAGGGATTGTCATGCATAATGTATGTTGTAAAGTCAAACAAAACAGTGATTGTAACAAAGCCACCCCTGGCAGCTAAGAGAAGAGCCATCAGGGTCCACATTCTTGCATATGCTCTTCAAAGGATTGTGCAAAGAAAACAAATTTTAATTACCAAATCATTTGACATCTTCCACATATGCCACAACAGCCTATGTGTGGAGGTTTCACATCTATCAGCAGAATCTCGCAGTGTAGCAACAGCACGTCTTGCATGTTTGATTGCACTGGTTTTTTATTTTTGTTATACCATGTAGCTTGTACTCTCTCTCTCTGAGTTGTGCTCTCCTCCTTCTGTATGCTCTGCCTCTCTTATATAGTTTATCATACTGTTGTTTTCCTTGCATCTGTTTCAGAGTCTGGATACATGGACTATTTGAGCTCACCTTTAATCCTGCAGCTTTCATCTTCTTGGCTATGGAACTGTGTATGGAACTGTGGTCCCTGTACTGACTGTTGCGTGAAATATGGTGCTATGTTTTGGATGGACTCGATCCCTCTGCTTTTTGAGTGGAAGTCTGAACGCAAGTGGACCATGATGGTTTGCTGCAGGTGAGTGTCTCAAGTAATTCATTTAGTTGTGTGCTGTCAGTGTGGCATATTAGCAGAGAACTCTTTGTAGCATATGGCATAAATGGAAATTTTGTACTTCCTGCCCCCTCCCCCCCCCCCTTGCATACAAATGAATGCTTTGGGCAATGTGAGTGATTTCCATTGTAGCACTTTGCAAAGCAGTTTAAACATGTTGATAAAGCCTTCACAACTTTTGCAGTGGTCTTATTTGAGCGCTTTACTGCAATCAGTCACCTCTGCCTGTACAGGGTAGGTCAACTCCTCTGCAAAGCACTTTTGTATTAAATGCTTTTTAGTCACTGTTTTTGCAGGTAACAAATCAGAGGAGAGTACTGCTTTAGTCAGTGCTCTGTGGAGTGACCTGTTTAGGTGTTCTTGGTCTAACAGGTTCTCTGTTTCAGAATGATTAGCTGCAGCCATTGTACCAGTGAACCCATTACATGCCTTGCCATCAGCATCAGTTGTGAGGCACTTGACCTTTAGTGGGTTCTTACCAGTAAGTAATTTGGATGCACAAATCTTTCCACCATTCTGTTCATCTCCGACATTTGCATCTTTGCTGAACAGCCCTCATGGCCTGGACATTGTACCTTGTGACCCCTTCTTCTATTTATTTCACCAATTAAGTACAACTTGTTACAGTGATGGTAACCAATAAAAAATTTATGCATGGGGACATTCTCAATAATTATATACATTCTGCATTGGCTTGAAGCAACATCTTGAGTCTTACTTTTCTATTAAGCAGAGTGTAATTATATTGTTGATCATATTCTGCAAAATATGGAGTCTTTTGAGAGGCCACACAGTTGCAGTGTCTCCTTTACACACCCCTTTTCTGACATATCAATTTCATTAATCTCTTCTATTACAGGTCCAAACTGGTTGGCTGACTTTTGTAGTGTACTGACAGCAGGACTTGGAAGAGAGATGCTGCTGAGCACTTGAACTGATCGACATCTGATGCAAGCCTAACTGCAATGCAATGTTTAGCTCTGAGGGATTTCTGCCAGGTTTGCAACTTTGGTTTAAAACTTTATAGGGGGGCAAGAGCTCACTTTTGTAGCTACAGAGAGTGCATCCAAACACAACCTTAGAATCAAGCCCCAAAAATTCTTCCATATCAGAAAGAGATATAGGGAGGCCCCCACGTCCATTGCTTGTCTCTCTGTGAGCCATCATAGCACTGTGACAGGCTCTTAATAAGACTTGCAAATTTACTAACCTGTTTCCTATAGATTCTGCAACACTAACAATGCAATGACGAGCCATTTGATCAGGCTTGCCAGCATGGTGCTTATTTGACCTGAGAACATGGTTTGTTGTGACTGAGTTGAAAATATCTCATGTCCTTTAGGTGGTGAGTTAACTACTCTCTATACTCTTCCTTGTTGAGCATTTCATAAGCAGGTTTGCAAGAGGAATTAGTTGCCACATCTGTATCAGAAGGGCTAGACATATCAACAGTGTGATTGGCATCAGCTGTACGAGCTGTAAAGTTGAACCGGTTACCTCGCTTAAAGGTTGTGCATGCCTTCCAAGCATGTCTTTCCTTCTACCCATTCTTCTAAATAATAAGCAGTTTTTATCCATAAAATATAACAATCTTCCAGTGTCCTATTCACTAGTTTTGTTTGTAAGCATTTATTGGAAGTCTAAGCAGTTGAATAGCTGGACATAGAATGATACAAGACAAGACTTACATTGAGAAACTAGTTAATATGATCGACAACAACGATTTTGGAACATTGTTTGAACAACGCCCTCATTCTAGATCTGGTCACAGCTAGTACACAGCTCTCCTGAGTAGTTTTTGCACGAAAATCTGACAAAATGCCTTTGAAAAGCAGTGCTGAAGTAACAAGTACATTTTTCTCTTTCATTTTAGGACCACAGCTAAGTGCTAATGCTGGATGCTGGGAGTGATCAAATTTTAGAGAGAAGGAGGCCAACTTGTGTTTAGTTTCCACCAGAGGGGGTAAGTAGCACCAAACTGAGGGACTGTGCTTAAAACACATTCTGTGGACCCAAGAAAAATTGAAGACATGCAGTAGATGCCAGCCATGCTGATGGAATGACTTCTTATCACACTAGGGAATATGTCAACCATTGGGTATTCACTTGTTTAAAGTTCATTTCTGTATTATTCATATAGACTGTACAACATGTGTGAGACACCATATGAAGATTCACCCAATAGACAGAGATAAACAAAAATGGTGTAAGTCACAACTTCTCAAACTATCATAAAAAGAGGTTTAAAGTGGAGTCTAAAAATGTCAACAGTTTACTTAAGGTGACATACTCCTATTAGCGTCTATATTTTTCAATCCGCCGCAAGTGTTCTCCTTTAGGAAAAGTGCCAAAAAGCAACAGGAGAACATCAGTTTTGATATGTTATCAATTAGGATCTGGTTTTTCTTGGCTTGGATGTTATGGAATAATGAATGGAGGTACATGTTGTACAAAAATTGGGTCAGGTTTAGGCAAGTTTAGACCACTTTAGGCATCCCTGAAGCAGCATACAAACATTGTTTACTGCTGAGTAAAGAGGTTTGTTTACAAGTGAGGAAAACGTTTAGGCTCTAATAGCAAACAAAATATCTACATGGTCATAATATAGAAAATTGAGGGTGCCATGAATGGTCAACTTGTCAGCTATCCAGTGATGGGTAGCATTTAGCTTGTGAGAACTTCCATCTAGACTGAGGGACCACATTACTTTTATGATTTAGTGTGTAAGTCAATGGGGCATTTAATGGGCATATGAATAAGCAAAAAGAATGTGAAAATTACCATTGTAGACTCTATGAGCCTTTATTGTAGCTGAAGGTGTTTGGTATGATTTGTAATCATAATATCAAAATATCACAATATGGCATGAGATTGCCACGGAAGTAACATGTTGGTACACCATGTGCCCCAAAATGCACTGATGAAGTAATGATTAGACCAGAAGAACATGTTCATGGCCTGTAGAGACCACTGTACTACCTGTGTCTGTTGTTTTGAGCTGTGTGTTACTGAGATGTGTAGTAGTGCAAGTAAAGGATGGTATAAGGAGCCACTAACTTCAATGTTAAGCTATAGAACAAGTAAAACCTGAGTAACTGAAGTTGTACATCTGGTGAGTAGTCTACTTTTATACAGTGTACCTAGCAGAGCAAAAATCAACAGTCAGAAGTTTATAAGAGCATACATTACTACTCAATGTGGTTTAAGAATCAGCTGCACACTGAGTCCTAGGCTGCATTCAGAATAAGGATAGGCCTATACACAGTAACACATTTGTAACTGGAAAGCTCACACCTTCTTTAATGTGAAACCAAGATTGATGGCATGGGCTAATGACATTAATAAGAACTTGGCAAACTATATATCAGGCCCAGCATGTGTCACAAGGGGATGCAGGATGTGGACAGGTGCCTACACCATCAGTAAGCCAGGGGCACCAGCATATGACATTATTTTCACAATGCCACCCCTGGCAGCTAAGATTAAAGAGCCAACAGGGTCCACATTCTGGCATCTGCTTTTCAAAGTATTGTGCAAAGAAAACAAATATTACGTACCAAATCATTTCACATCTTCCACATATGTATGGAGGTGTCACATCTCTCAGCAGAATCTCACAGTGTAACATCAGCAGAAAGTCTAGCAAGTTTGATGGCACTTGTCATGGTCACTGGCCCAATTGCTTGCTTCCCTGAGTGAGTGATACTGTTTTAACTCATCACAGTGAGTGTGGATAGACTCAGTTTACAAATTACTAGCTGCATCACTGATAAATATTGTCATCTTCATCATCAGTGTAGTTTTTACCCTAGAGTAACTGTGGTAGTGAATCAGTTGATCTTTCTTATAGACACTGGACTGTTTATGTTTTTAGTTCTACCATGTAGCTTGTACTTCCTTACTCTGAGATGTGCTCTCCTCCTTCTGTATGCTCTGCCTCTCTTATGTAATATATCAACTGTTGTTTTCTTTGCATCTGTTTCAGAGTCTGGATACATAGACTATTTGAGCTCACCTTTAATCCTGCAACTTCCATCTTCCTGGCTATGGACTCTCCAGGCCCATTATTTGTGATGTGTATGGCACTGTGGTCCCTATCCTGACTGTTGCGTGAAATATGGTGCTATGTTTTGGATTGGTCACCTCGATATCACTATTGACTACCTCTGCTTTTTGAGTGGAAGTCTGAAAATGTGTGGACCATAATAGTTTGCTGCAGGTGGGTGCCTCAAGTATTTTGTTTATTTTTTTTTCTGTCAGTGTGGGATATAAGCAGAGGAACCCTTTGCAGCATTTGGCATGAATGGAAATTTGTACTTCCTGCCCCTCTTGCAAACAAATGTATGCTTTGGGCAATGTGAATGATTTCCACTGTAGCACTTTGCAAGGCAGTCTAAACATGTTGATAAAGCTTTCACAACTTTGCAGTGGTTGTATTTAAGGGCTTTCCTGCAAGCAGTCCCCTTTGCCTGTACAGGGTAGGCCAAGTCCTCTGCAAAGCATGTTTGTATCAAATGCTTCCCAGAGCACCAAAATCTGACAAAATGCCTTTGAAAAGCAGTGCCAAAGTTAAAAGTACACTTTCTCCTTCATTTTATTTTGTTGCAAAACTACTCAGGAGAGCTTTGTACTAAATGTGAACAGATCTAGAATGAGAGTGCTGTCCAAACAACTTTCCAAAATTGTTGTAGTCAATCATATTGACTAGTTTCTCAGTGTAAGTCTTGTATCATTCTATGTGCAGCTATTCAACTGCTTAGACTTCCAATAAATGCTTACGAACAAAACTAGTGAATAGGTCCAGTGGCATCGCCAAGGGGTGGCCTGGGGGGACACGTGCCCTCCCAAAAAAATTTTGCCTCCCCAGATGCGATTTGTAGTGTTAAAAAAAAAAATCAAACAAATACTTTATCTTCCTCAATTAAAAACATTAATATAGCACAGATCGACTAAGCCCGAAAATTCTCGAACATAAAGTTACTTCAAGTTGCAAAATATAGCACCTGAATGCATCTTAGGACCCTTTATTAATAAAAAAAATTATCAATAAGGAAGGGGACACCCCCTCCACTTAGACCCCTCCCACAGCACAGCATTCAGAAATAACCATTGTACACCCCTAATTAAATGCTGTGCCCCCCCCCCCCCTGATTGAAATATCTGGAGATGCCACTGAATAGGTCACTGGAAAATTGTTATATTTTAATGGGTAAAAGGAAAGGCATGTTTGGTAGGCATGCAACAACCTTTAAGCCAGGTAACAGGTTCATTTTGAAACGTTATTTGGACAGCACTCTCATTATAGATCTGGTCACATTTAGTACAAAGCTCTCCTGAGTAGTTTTTACAACAAAATCAAATTTTATTAACAGAGAACCCTTTGTACCATTTGACATGAATGGAAGTTTTGTACTTCCTGCCCCTCTTGCACACAAATGAATGCTTTGAGCAATGTGAATGATCTCTTGCAAGGCAGTCTAAACATGTTGATAAAGCTTTCACAACTTTACAGTGGTCATATTTGAGGGCTTTCCTGCAAGCAGTCACCTCTGCCTGTACAGGGTAGGCCAAGTCCTCTGCAAAGCATGTTTGTATCAAGTGCTTCTTAGTAACAGTTTTGTCAGGTAACATATCAGAGGAGAGTACTGCTTTAGTCAGTGCTCTGCGGAGTGACCTGTTTAGGTGTACTTGGTCGAACAGGTTCTCTGTTTCAGAATGAGTAGCTGCAGCCATTGAACTACTGAACCCATTTTATGCCTTGCCATCAGCATCAGTTGTGAGGCACTTGACCTTTAGTGGGTTCTTACCAGTAAGTAATTTGGATGCACAAATCTCTCCACCATTTTGTTCATCTCCAACATTTGCATCTTTAGTGAACAGCCCTCATGGCCTGGACATTGTACCTTGTGGCCCCTTCTTCTGTCCATTTCACCAATTAAGTACAACTTGTTACTGTGATGGTAACTGTCACCGAGACGACACTCAATGAAGCTGAACAAGTATGGTCGTAGGTTTTAACCCATTTATTACACGCGTGGTTCAACAGGACCACGGTGAAAACTATAAAGTAAAGATATCAAAACATCAATATACAAACATTGGTGAAATAAACACATGAATTTGCACAAATCAATAATAACATAATAAAGCATTATATTTCTCATTATAAAACAATGCACAAAAGGAAGAAGTAATAACAAATAACATTTAATTGGCAACATGAAACAAAACATAGAGAAAGATTGATGACAATTACATTCTTGATAATTATAACTTAACTTACAATCGTTACCGGGGAAAACCAACCGCAAGACAAACTGCGGTGTACAGGGGTTAATTTTACAGGGATTAACTGCGGCTTTCTGGGGTTAACGGCGGTTTTCTGGGGTTTACGGCGGCTTTCTGGAGAATGTACAGAATACCAACAAAAGTAATAACCTCTGGTGAGATATTCTACTCCAGATACTCTTACAAATAAGCAAACTACAAATACACAAAAAGGCAATCGAAATAACAGGCACAAGCATACAGTAAAATCACATTAAAGGCATAGCCTATCTTTATAATATGATATTAAAGAGATATACAATTACAATATCAAGCCCCTTAATACCTATATAAAACATTTAGAATACTTTTATGCTAAGGAACAGTGCTATAGGAACACATGCGACGCCTCTCTGAACCAGGAGAGGAATGAAGCATGTAACTCACAAAATACGCAAGTATGCATCGATTACGTAATTGTACATCGTTTACATAAGTATGCAAATCGAGGAGGTGGATATGAAAGGCAACCAGTAAAGGGCAGTATTGACCTCTGCCCGACCTCGACCAAGCGGAAATTTCCCTTTGGTCACGCTAAGCAAATAGCACACATCGGCAACGATGACAGTAACCAATAACAAATTTATGTATGGTGACTTCTCAACAATTACATTCTGCATTGGCTTGAAGGAACAATGGATTCTTACTTTTCTATTAAGCAGAGGGTAATTATATTGACGATCGTATTCTGCAAAAATTGGAGAGTCTTTTGAGAGGCCACACAGTTGCAGTGTCTCCTTTATACACCCTTTTCTGACATATCATTTTCATTCATTTCTTTCATTACAGGTCCAAAATGGTTGGCTGACTTTTGTAGTTTACTGACAGCAGGACTTGGAAGAGAGATGCTGCTGAGCAATCTACGAGCTGCACTTGAACTGATCGACATCTGATGCAAGCCTGACTGCAATGCAATGTTTAGTTCTGAAGGATTTTTGCCAGGTTTGCTACTTTGGTTTAAAACTTTATAAATGGGCAAGAGCTTACAGTACCTTTGTAGCTACAGAGAGTGCATCCAAACACAACCTTTGAATCAAGTCCCACAAATTCTTCCATATCAGAAAGAGATATAAGGAGGCCCCCACATCCATTGCTTGTCTCTCTGTGAGCCATCATAGCACTGTGATAGGCTCTTAATTAGACTTGCAAATTTACAAACCTGTTTCCTGTAGATTCTTCTAATAATTCCAATGACATAACGTGCCATTTGATCAAGCTTGCCAGCATGGTGCTTATTAGGCCTGAGAACATGGTTTGTTGTGACTGAGTTAAAAATATCTCATGTCCTTTATGTGGTGAGTTAACTACTCTCTCATACTCTTCCATGCTGAGCATTTTATGAACAGGTTTGGAAGAATAATAGGTACCACATTTATTTCATAAGGGCTAGGCATATCACCAGTGCAATCAACATCAGCAGCACAAGCTGTAAAGCCGAACCGGTAACCTCGATTCAAGGTTGTTGCACACCTACCAAATATACCTTTCCTTTTACCAATTCTTTAAAATAAATAGTTTTTATCCTTAAAAAATAACAACTTTCCAGTGACATAGATTCACTAGTTTTGTTTGTAAGCAATTGTTGGAAGTCTAAGCAGTTGAAAAGCTGTACATAGAATGATACAAGACAAGACTTACACTGAGAAACTAGTCAATATGATCGACTACAACAATTTTGGAACATTGTTTGAACAGCGCCCTCATTATACATCTGGTCACAGCTAGTACAAAGCTCTCCTGGGTAGTTTTTGCAACAAAATCTGGCAAAATGCCTTTGAAAAGCAGGACCAAAGTAACAAGTACATTTTTCTCTTTCATTTTAGGGCCACAGCTAAGTGCTAATGCTTACTGGACGCTGGGAGAGATCAAATTTTCAGAGGGAAGAAGGTCAACTTGTGTCAAGTTTCCACCAGAGGGGGTAAGTAGCACCAAACTGAGGGACTGTGCTGAAAACACATTCTGTGGACCCAAGAACAATTTATATATAGTTTTTTATATTGACTCTACAACATGTGTGAGGCACCATATGAAGATTCACCAAATAGACAGAGATAAACAAAAATGGTGTAAGTCACAACTTCTCAAACTATCATGAAAAGAGGTTTAAAGTGGAGTTAAAATCTTTCAACTGTTACTGAAGGTTGCCTACTCCTATAAGCCTCTATATCAATCCACCTCAAATGTTCTCCTTCAGGGAAAGTGCCAAAAAGCAACAGGAGAACATGGCATTTAATGGGTGCATGCTACCATAGACTTCTTTATCAAGTCAACTAATATTCAGTGAATTGTTCAGCAATGTTGTGTGTCTTTGTGTGATACATTTTAATTGACTGCATATGAATCAGAAACATTTGCAGAAGTCCAACATCTGTTTTAAGTCTTCTTACCATAATGACACTTTAGATAAACAAAAAAGTCAAAATAAAATAAAACTGTTAGCAAACTGCTTATCCACTAGAGAGCCTGTGTAGGAGAATGTGTAAAAGTAAGTTGGCCTGACGTTTCGATCCTAGCAGGATCTTCTTCAAAGGCTAAAAAAAAAAGAAAAAAAAAAAAGTGTAAGTCACAAAAAAAGTGAAGCAAAAAATTTCAACTGTTACTTAAGGTGTCATACTCCTATTAGCATCTATATCAATCCGACGCTAGTGTCCTCCTTCAGAAAAAGTGCGAATAAGCAACAGGAGAACATCTTTGTGATATGTTATGAACCAGGATCTGGTTTTTCTTGGCTTGGATGTTATGGAGCATGAATGGGAGTACAAGTGGTACAAAAATTGGGTCAGTTGAGGCAAGTTTAAAAGTGGAAAGAGGTGGTGGCATTTGAAACAATGAGGCTTAGCAATCGAGAGGTTCCGAGTTCGATTCCCGGCAGAGTCATAGTTTGGTAGGTTTTTCATACAAGAGCAATCTACGGTTGTCCCATCTGACATGACTTTCTACATTGAAAACATTCCAAATTTGAGTTAAAATGTTGAAATGGAAGCCAGGCGACGTGTAAGTTGTAATCCATAAGCCCTTGCGGTTTTTGCCAACATTCGTGGTCGCTTATGCCTCCTAAAGATAACTGCTGAATATTATTATCATTATTATATGGCATTATCCGCACTATTCCTTCCCTGGCAGCTAAGAGAGAGCCATTAGGGTCCACATTCCAGCATCTGCTCTTCAAAGTATTGTGCAAAGAAAACAAATTTGATGTACCAAATCATTTGACATCTCCCACATATGCCACAACAGCCTATGTGTGGAGAGAGGTGTCACATCTCTCAGCAGAATTTCACAGTGTAAACAACAGCAGGTCTTGCAAGTTTAATGGCACTTGCCAAGGTCATAGTCACCATGCCTGATTGCTTGCTTCCTTGACTGAGTGGTACTGTTTTAGCTCATCACAGTGAGTGTGGATAGGACTTAGTTTACAAATTACTGGCATCACTGATAAATGTTGTCATCTTCATCATCAACGTAGTTTTTCACCCTAGAGTAACTGTGGTCATGAATCAGTTGATCTTTTTTATAGACACTGGACTGGTTTATGTTTTTAGTTCTACCATGTAACTTTTATTTTCTCTCTCACTCTTGAGTTGTGCTCTCCTCCTTCTGTATGCTCTGCCTCTCTTATGTAATTTATCACACCGTTGTTTTCTTTGTATCTGTTTCAGCGTCTGGATACATGGACTATTCAAGCTCACCTTAAATCCTGCAGCTTCCATCTTCCTGGCTATGGACTCTCCAGGCAGGCCCATTATTGGTGATGTGTATGGCACTGTGGTGAAGTACTGACTGTTGCGTGAAAATGTGGTGCTATGTTTTGGATTGGTAACCTTGAAATCATTATTGACTGCCTACTCAAGTATTTTGTTTACTTTTTATGTCAGTGTGGGGTATTAGCAGAGAACCCTTTGCAGCATTTGGCATGATTGGAAATTTGTACTTCCTGCCCCTCTTGCATACAAATGAATGCTCTGGGCAATGTGAATGATTTCCAATGTAGCACTTTGCAAGGTAGTCTAAACATGTTGATAAAGCTGAACAACTTTTTGCAGTTTTTACATTTGAGGGCATTCCTGCAAGCAGTCATCTCTGCCTGTACAGGGTAGGTCAAGTCCTCTGCAAAGCAATGTTGTATCAAGTGCTCCTTAGTAACAGTTTTTTTACGTAACATATCTTAGTCAGTGCTCTGTGGAGTGACCTGTTTAGGTGTACTTGGTCTAACAGGTTCTCTGTTTCAGAATGAGTAGCTGCAGCCATTGTACTAGTGAACCCATTACATGCCTTGTCATCAGCATCAGTTGTGAGGCACTTGACCTTTATTGGGTTCTTACCAGTAAGTAATTGAAGTACAAATCTTTCCACCATTCCGTTCATCTCCGACATTTGCATCTTTATTGAACAGCCCTCATGGCCTGGACATTGTACCTTGTGACCCCTTCTTCTAAACTATGAAGAAATCAACAGTGTGTTTTGTTTTTTTTTCTATCAAAATAGGCATTAATGGCCAAACAAGTTCAAAATTTCAAGGCTGCCCCTAGTGTTTGAGGGAAGACTACAAGCAGAAAGAACACCCAATGACAGAGAAAGAAGACATATTATACAGACCCTATTTGACTACATGGTAGGATGAACATGGTGAGTCTAAAATAGGTAACAGTTTAATACTGTAAACTCACACTATATCATTGCCAAACAGCTCTCTGAAATCTGAAATAATCATGAGGAGCGGTTTAACGCTGCATTCAATTTATTATCGTTACGCTGGATTAACTCAAGACCCGACTTGCATTCCACAGATACTACTAGTGGGCCCAACTAACAATAAAGTGAGCCTACAAAGTAACTTTGGAACACTTCTTAAGTTCAGGCTCAACCTTGAAACTAATTAAGCTATAAATGAAAAGGAAAGTGCATTC
>KN884682.1:58812-71421 GCA_000934455.1 Apostichopus parvimensis
ATGGTGCAATGTTTGAGCTCAAATCATGCAAAAGAATATTGATAATTTTTTTTATTTTTTTTTATTTTAATAATTTTTTTTGCTAAAAATTTTTTTTTGGTGACGGCCAATAGGGGGGGCGCGCGCCTGTTGCGCCCCCCTGGATACGCCCCTGCTATGTAGCCTTGATGGTATCAGACAACTTAGGACCTTTTTAGCTGGGTATATTTTCAAGCACAACTAGTTTTGTGGAAACATGCAGTTTATACAACAGGCAAATAACTATGACACCTGAGAGGACATATTGGCTTGAAAATAACCAGACAAAGCTCTAGTTCACCCACTGAAAAGACAGGGGTTGCCACTCTGACATCACGATGAGGTCAGCTTTGAGGGACTTTTGGTCAGAGAACTTCTTTTTTAAGAACGACAACACATTTTTCTTTGGTATCGTTATTCCTCGTCCATATTAAATAAAACTTTGAGACGTAAAACTGTAAGAAAATAGTAACCAGACAACAAAACATAGCTTTTAAACAATATGAAAAGACTTGAGGTAAAGCAGTAGAACGGCAAGTCCAGGAATGGCAGGAAAATTTGGTCGAACAGTTAAAAAGTACATGAATACGATAATAAATCACCCTATATAAGATATAAGAAACAATTAATATATGCTCCTAGCAAGAAAACATACCCTAGTCTTACAACAGTAAACTATGGTTAAATTGGGGTAAAACATGGTAAATTTGCAACAGTTGCCCTATATAGAATAAAATTATGGTACATACTTATTTTACTTCAACAAAACTGTACATTCCATATTCTGTAAAACTGTTTAACATTTATATTGTTGTCATGCTTGTTTTGACTGCTGTATGAGCAGTATGAGCTGCTTTGTTGTATGTTTTCAACTAGGCCAATCAGCCTAGGAAAAAATTACCTCACACTAAACACGGCAAAATACCACCATTTTTCCATGGTAATCTGTGGTACAATATGATGGTAATTTTGATGGCACTTTTAAGCTTCCGTAACGCGTTAAAGCCCGCCCATATTATTTAAACCACGCCTATATCTTTGGTCTCAGCACACTCATTATGTCACTCAAAGGTTTCCCGCTAAATTTGAAAAGCGGTAACCGCTGATGATATATACAGGGCTCCGTTTATGATTATGATCATTAATATATGAATCATTCAAACAGACAACACAACACTAAAAATATCGTTTATAACCAAGGTTTTAATTTTGAAGTTCCTAAAGAAGAACATCGCTTTTTAAAAAATGCCTTGTGCACGCGCAGCTGTGCTTTTATAACTACTTATTACGAACCATTACAGGAGTTTGAAAATATGATTTTTTCTAAAGAATTAATGGAAATGAAAATCGAACCGAACGCTGGTGGCAGTTCCTCGGAATCAGAAGTCCGAAGGTAAGAAATAAATTTGTATGAGTTTAATTTGGAGTCGCGGGTATAGGGGATATGAGATGTGGGGTTGGTTGGTGATAGAAGATCAAGGTAGGGTACGGCAGATGAGGGACATTAGGGCAGCAGTCACCCTTACAGCGAAGTTGTATTTCCAGCCCGACCTGAAGCAGTGCAGGTCGGGTTGGGCGTATCTCGAGCTTCAGCTTTCCTTACACCACTTCACCTATCACAAGGACCAACCAACATGCGGTTTGCTCTGCCTTGGCTAGTGTGTTAGCTATAGGCCTATGCCTATGATCAACAGATAAACTTTGTTCACACGCTCATCATTAGCTACAGGCGTACATACAGTACTCGCGGTATATGATCGTATAAAGTGTAGGCCTATTCCGTGTCTTAGTTCCCTTTAGCTGCGTTTGGCTTTTCGTGATTTTACCCACTGGTTCCTGATATTTCGGCGCCTGGTTTGTCTTTAAAACATAACGCCAGGCGACTGCTAACTTTCATAAACGACGCCTGGAATTTTCCAAACGTTACTACATCCAAACCTGATATTGTTATGTGCCTCGAATCCATAGCTGTCGCATTAGGCCTAACGCCATGTTGTAACATTTAGAACAGGCCTCTGAATACGGTCTATATTTTTGTTCAAACTAATGATGCACATTAAATGCAATTTTTTATGATTAAAAACATCATTGGAGTTGTTTTTAGATCTTATAATTTCTTTACATCAATCTGGAAACGTTAACCTGTAATCCGACTAGTTGCGTTGTTACCATTTACTTAGTTTGGCCTAAGTTTACATTTTCCAATTGAACTTGAATGGGGTTAAAAATAGGTAACGAACAAGGATGTTTAACACTAACTTCGTAATATTTTTATTTGTTCATAACGGAGTTATATAATGAACATAAGTACAAAATAATGTCGGAATGTAATAAATAGGTACTTAAAATTTACATTTTGGTAAAGATTGAAGATGGATGATTTGTTTGAGATACTTTTTGAGATGGATATTTTGGGTAACTATTCTTGGCGCTTTTCGGGCCATTAACATGTTAATAGGTTACATGAGCTTCATACACATCGAGGTGGTTAGGCTATTCGCTATACATAAATACATGGTTTCTTTTGGCAATTCGTAGAAAATCTGTTCTCTTTCATTCAGCGAAACCCCAGAGGTGGTTTAGTATACATAGAAAAGGAAACACAAGAGCCTTGTTACATGAGAAGAGTTGCATTAAGGGTCATTCCATATCAAATCACCAAATTTTGGAGTATGTTGTAGTTCGACATCTTTGAAAAATTCCCAAATTTATTGTATGATTGGACCACCATGAAATAAGCATATTCTGACAATTTCAGTTGCATTGCTTTACAATTGGCCGATTTATCATACTTTGAAATTCCGCAATTTGTCGCCACCATGGCATTTTGGCATTTTCTTGACTTTTGAGGTCTCATTTCTCAGCAATTAAACATTCTACTACCTTTCTATTACAGATGCCTAAAGAGTCTATCCCATAGAACAGGAAAATAAAAATTAGGCTACAAAAATATTGTCTTGTGGAGTTAGGTCAACTTAAAAGTGTCAAAATATTCGATTTTTGTACTTTTCACTAAAAAATGTGCTATTCATACATATACACCCAGTACAGTGAATGTACTGTATACACTGTACATACGTGTATGTACTGGTTGAAATTCATTTTATAGTAAAGTCTTCTAATTCAACCAATTGTATATATACAGTGTGTATATTAGTGTTAGGTTTAAACATAGCCTTCAGTTCTGGCACTCATGGCACTCTGTACATATACACCCAGTACAGTGTATGTACTGTACACACTGTACATACATGTATGTACTGGTTGAAATTCATTTTTTAAGTCTTCTAATTAAATGAATTCAACCAGGAGTAGACAAGTACATTGCAAATAGTATTTTTTTATATGAAATTAAAATCTGCACAGTGTTGAATTGAATGACCTTGAAGTACAATACCCAGGCTCAAAACACATGGAATATTAAAACAGGCAAAAAACGTTTTTTGTAAAAATCCCAAACTTTGAGGATTTTTCATTTCAAAATAAGGCAAAACACCCTCCTGAAATTTTGTGTACAAACAGGGTGGTACTATATCTCTTCCAGGAAAAATTATCAGATTTTTTCATCAAGACGCGTTTGGAGTTATTGGCCGTCAAAGACGACCTCTTTTGTACATCGGAGCAACTTAACAACTTCATAAATTAATATTGAGAACAGCTAGAACCCTGAAATTTGTTTAGGTGTAAGAACTTTATACTTATAACTAAAGTATAAAACCCTGACAGCTCTAACATGGTTACTTTTGTAAAAAATTGGCATCAAAACCCCTACCTCATGCTGAATCGCAGCATGAAGTAGCAACTTTAGAGTTGCACAACTTGCGAACATATTATAGGAAAGCATGTAATCATTATTTTGTAATGTTTGTACTAGATATAATAACCTCTGAAAGAATCAAGTACCCTGAAGCAATGGTTTAGGAGCAATTTATCACTAAAAATAGCACATTTTTTAGTGAAAAGTACAAAAATCGAATATTTTATCACTTTTAAGTTGACCTAACTCCACAAGACAATATTTTTGTAGCCTAATTTTTATTTTCCTGTTCTATGGGATAGACTCTTTAGGCATCTGTAATAGAAAGGTAGTAGAATGTTTAATTGCTGAGAAATGAGACCTCAAAAGTCAAGAAATGTCATGGTGGCGACAAATTGCGGAATTTCAAAGTGTGATAAATCGGCCAATTGTAAAGCAATGCAACTGAAATTTTCAGAATATGCTTGTTTCATGGTGGTCCAATCATACAAAAAATTGGAAATTTTTGGAGAGGGTGCAGCAACAGCCATCCGTGATTTGACACGGAATGACCCTTAAGTAGGCCTACAATGTACCAATTTTCAAGGAAGATAGGCTATTCCATTACCAGTGGTAAATGTTTAGCCTTAGTGACTTTCATTTTAGCCTTTTAATACAACATAAAATTGATACACGTGGATTAGAAGACGTTCGAGTTCAAGTTTATTTTCCACTTTCCGTATAAATAGTAATCGAGTCAATGAGTAATTTACTCAAATTATGATGAAATAACAATAAACAAAGTACAAAGTATGCTATAATGGAAGTTGAGTGACCACAAGTAAGTAGAAACTTTTCGAGTCTGGACCCTTAACAAAAAAAAAGAAAATTTCAAAAATCAGTAAGTACAGAGAGAGTAAAGAGATAAGGAAAAACAGAGAAAAATATAAAGAGGAAGCGAAGAAATGGAAGCTGGTCACTTCGCCCAATAACCATTTCGCCCAACCAGCCTGGTCATTTCGCCCAACCAGCCTTGTCATTTTTCCCAACCTTGATTTTATATTATACTTCAAAATGAAACGTTCGGGAATTGTTAACGTTACGGGATACGAACCGAATATTAAGGAAACTTGAAGTCCTTTAGTTTGTATAACTGCAGTAAGGAAACGTTCGGGAATTTTTAACGTTACGCCACTCAATGCTCCAGAAAAAGACAACTATACAGTTCCTCAAACATGCAAACGGCTCATTGCCTAACTTTTGTCAGACTCCGTTCGATATCGAACGGACATCACTTTATTTACCTACCAAAAATATAACCCAAAATAACCGCCTAAAGTAGTGTAATACTACAACCCAAAATAAACCAAATTGAACTAGTGAAATAGAAACGGTGATATTATTCCACACCGATTCCCCTTTGTTTGTATAATAATCTAACTTCCATTGTATGCATAACCGACTAAAGTAGTGTAATTATCCCAGTAGTGTAATCAAATCGAACTATTACTTGAAGTAATATTATTCTAACTGAGTATTAGTAAAAATAAAGGTTGGGAGAAATGACCAACAAGGTTGGGCGAAATGACCATGCTGGTTGGGCGAAATGGCAGTTGGGCGAACTGGTTGTTGGGCGAAGTGACCAGAAAGCAGCTATACACTCTATACTGTCTTGATTGCTCATTGAAGTGCATATAATCCCTTATGTCCTGTGAAACTTGTAAATTATATCACATAAGCGATCTAGTGGTCATTCTTATCTTGCTTATATTAAAAAACCTGCTCAACCATGTGTGATGTAGCCAGATAAGCAGCCACTATGTAAACAATTCCAGAAGAAATTTTGCCCCTTCAGTGTTAGGGGACTGTTACCCTAGTGAGTGACTTACATGTATACGAGAAGGGAAGGGAAGGGTGGAAAAGGGTTGGTTTCGGGAAGGGATAGGTGGAGAGGTGCATGGTGGGCGTAGCGTATTAGGTTGGGAGAGGTCTGAGAGGCTTACCATGCATCGCATGAGAAATGTTGTCTTAATATTTGGTACGAAATTTACATGCAATGAAATTTTTGTTTGTTTACACATTAATACTTACGACATCGCACTGCTCGACTTTATAATGGTTCATGTGCTATACGATAAACTTTGATTTATGTCTAGGCTTTATTTTTCTATACATAGTGCCCAGCTCTTTCTTCGGTTGTTCGAAGGAGCTACTTTCCACCAAAGAGAGAAGGAGATCAAGTACAAAGACAAAGAAAAACCAATAGTTGACTACAGTTGTAATCTGGGACCAGTCATCATGGGTGTCTCCGTTACCGGAATCACAAAGTTCGAGAGTAAAACGGGCGAATTACTCGAAAAAAAATTAAAAAGTAGGTAAAGGACCAGTATTTATGCACGTATACATTGAAAAAAAAAATAGACTACCAACACTGTAACACATGAGTAATCATATTCGCTATACTGCCTATCAATGTGAGTAGCAATACTCGTTTATAATGACTATATATTCATAAGCATAATACAATTATTACTTGAATAGACGAGTTCTCCTTCCCCTCCGCTGTGGTACGCGCTATGTGAGTAAAGTTACTCACCTTAAGTAAAATTACTCAGGACAGTTTAAACATACATGGGTCATTCCGTGTCAAATCCCGGATGGCTGTTGCTGCACTCTCTCCAAAAATTCCCAAATTTTTAGTATGATTGGAACACAATAATATAAGCATATTCTGAAAATTTCAGTTGCATTGCTTCACAATTGGCCTAATTTATCACACTTTGAAATTCCGCAATTTGTCGCCACCGTTGCATTTTGGCATTTTCTTGACTTTTGAGGTCTCATTTCTCAGCAATTAAACATCCTACTACCTTTCTATTACAGATGCATATAGAGTCTATCCCATAGAACAGGAATATAAAAATTAGGCTACAAAAATATTGTCTTGTGGAGTAAGGTCAACTTAAAAGTGTCAAAATATACTCTTCACTAAAAAATGTGCTATTTTTAGTGATGAATTGCTCCTAAACCATTGCTTCAGGGTACTTGATTCTTTCAAAGGTTATTATATCTATATTTGCAAGTTGTGCAACTCTAAAGTTGCCATTTCATGCTGCGATTCAGCATGAGGTAGGGGTTTTGATGCCAATTTTTTACCAAAGTAACCATGTAAGAGCTGTCAGGGTTTTATACTTTTATTATAAGTATAAAGTTCTTACACCTAAACAAATTTCAGGGTTCTAGCTTTCCTCAATATTAATTTATGAAGTTGTTAAGTTGCTCCGATGTACAAAAGAGGTCGTCTTTGACAGCCAATAACTCAAAACGCGTCATGTTGAAAAATTCTGATAATTTTTTCTGGAAGAGATATACTGTAGTACCACCCTGTTTGTAAGAAAAATTCCAGGAGGGTGTTTTGCCTTATTTTGAAATGAAAAATCCTCAAAGTTTGGGATTTTTACAAAAAAACGTTTTTGCATGTTTGATGTTCAATTCATTTTATAGTAAAGTCTTTTAATTAAATGAATTAAACCAGAAAAAGACAAGTACATTGCAAATAGTATTTGTTTATATGAAACTAAAAACTGCACAGTATTGAATTGAATGACCTTGAAGTACAATACCCAGGCTCACAACACGTGGCAGACAATTTCATATAGCTACAGCTTAGATGCAATTGTTTCCATTGTTAAATGTCTGCTTCGAACGCATCAGTGCACATGTTCAAGGCTAGACTTCAGTTTTGTGTGTAAATATGATTTCCCTATAGGTCATAATACGTCATAATACTTCAACATAGCGGTATGGCCACTGGTAGCAAACTGCCCCTTCCGATTAGAAATTCAAATCTAAATTAACCCTACAACAAACAGCAAAGCAAATTGTATTGTAGTCATTCTGGGGCATCCCCCACTTGATCACTATTATCAACCTTATACAACCTCCAAATCTGTTTCCAACCCCTCATCAACTGTGGTTAAAATCAATAACAATTTCTACTTGGAGAGGGAGACTGAATTTTGTATCAATTCCAAATAGACATACTCACATACTTACAAGGATTCAGTGTTGGATTTCTGTTGATCTACCATAATCATTAGGGTATGTCTACTCATTATGACAAAGGGGCATATATATATATGTGTCCATATCCCTGCATAATAGGTTTTCAATATTTGAACAATGTTGACCTTTCACCTTCCCTATAGTCAATAGCTTTATGGAGAGAGCTTGGTTACAAGCTTTTATTATGTGACTTTGTTGACCTTAACTGTGGAAGAACAAGTCATAGGAAATGTTTAAAGTTATATATAAACCAACACACACACACATTATCTAAAGCCACAACATAGAAGAACTAATGCACTGGTCAACTGTAATTTTCACCTGCCATGCTGAAAAAGTCAGTGGATATTGCTAGAAATTATCCTTAATTTGCCTAATAGTAATTTACAAATAGTTTTAATCTTGCAAAGGTATGTAAAGATTACAAGTGACTATAGTAAATAAAGCAACAAAACAAGACTTGACTTGTTTCCTCATCAACTGTTAATGCCTGAGATATGTCAAGATTTGAAGTCTTTAAAGACTCCTCTATATATAGTCGCTGATTAATACCATCAGCAAACTGTTTTGACTCTTTTAGCCACTGCAGAAAGGTTTAGTTGTCATGAAGTGATGAAAACGGTCCTATCCAGTTACTCTCTCAAGCTCTCGCTGTAACTGAGATAAGATTAAATAGGATAATGAAATTGGCTCATACAGCATAATTAAACAAGGTGGCGCACACACACCGAATCATAAAATGGGTACTATGGTTCCTTGCTAAGTGGAATATTAAAGTATTGCATTTGAGGTGGAAAAAAAGATGGGCCCACTCACCTCAAAAAGGGCCGACAAAATGTTAGCTGGTAAACAAACCTGGCTCTTCCCAGTTCTTTTACGCGTTACTGAGAATCGTCGTGCCTTCCTTTACTCAGTGTGTTATAGGTTAAACAAAACAGTAATAACTGGGATTAGACAATAAAATACTCCTTAGCAACAAGTAAAAATAGCAAACTGTTTTATTTGATACTACATTACTCAGTAGAGTAAAATACAAATTCTGTATTTTAATGAGGTTTTTTTTGAGTAATGTTACGAAGTAACGAGTATAAATGCATTTTACTCGGCATAATTGAATATTGTTACTCATTTCTCCCTCTTTCTTTTCAGTGTACAGGGTACTGGTAAGGGGGCGGTGGGCCCATAGAGTAGGCAGGTGTAAGCAGGGGTGTCGAGGACCAGGTTGGGACCCTGACGACAATTATGTCACAGCGTCCCCTCTTTTGACGTCTTCATTGTTCCTTAAGTGGTATATTATGAACATGAGAATATATTATTCTTTATCCCATATTTTCCCGTAATTTTGACCCCAGACCCCCGTCTCTTCAAACCCACCTGGATGGATTATACAGGCCGCCGCAGAAAGGAATACTTAACTGGCAAATTTAAATTTCATATGTTTTAAACCGCTAAAATCAGTGCTACCCGTCCAGTTTGTACATTTGTACCATATTTAAGTTTTCGTCAATTTAATTGGCTGGACTTCTTAGTCTAACATCAGGGACGTAGCTCAGTGTGCGGGGTGTGTCTCATCCCCAATAATTGGTTTGAATCTTAAATAGTTGAAAATCGATGGTTAAAAACATGACAGTTGGAAAATTTTATCTATATATAGCATCTCTTAAATTAATTTAAACTGATCGCACTCTTGACAGGATCATTCTGATTTCTTAGTCAATAATATTAGGCTATTTCTAAGACTTTTTGGTTCCTTGCTTTAGCAAAAGGGACCTATGTTGTCAGGTTGGCGTGTGCGTGTGTGTGCGTATGTGACACTTGCTTGGGTACGCTCTATCTCAATAAGGGAAAGTTGGATTGAGGCCAAAATTGGACTATAGATCCGCCATATGGAGAAGGTGTGCCCTATTGTTTTTGGTGCCCACAAAGGTCACCAAAGGTCAGTTATGGTCCAAAAACCCAAAATATTAAAACTGCAACAACTCCCAGTGCCAATGTGCGACAAGATTTATATTTAGGGACAAGTTGTGAACTGGTAAGGGAAACATATTGAAAATTAACATGCATGTGATCCAAGGTCACCCAAGGTCAATTAATGTTAAAAAACGAGTATTTTTGCGATAACTTGAGAACGAATTGTCCGTTAGGGTTGGGAGTTGCTTCAATGTAATCCAATTGTCGACCCGCATCTGGGTGACCCTTGACCTCAATTTGACCTCTGGTGACCTTTAAGTGTTTTGGGGATTTTTACAGTTTCGATGCTATTTTCAGATGTCAAACGTACCTTCAGATCATAAATGTCAATAGGTTGACCACGTGTGACCTTCGTGTGCGAAGTTATATGGGGTCAAAGTTTTCGGTCGTAGTTAGAATGGCTGTACAGACTTGTCTTGTTGTTTTTTGGAATCAGGAGATCAAACTACATCTGAAACCAAGGTCAAAAGGTCAAAGGTCACATTAGAAAAAATGTGCTTATTTTGGGAGAAAACGAGCGAAAAAGAAAATGTTTGGTTTTGATGCTAGATTTGGATATCAAAGGTACCTTCCAATCAAAAATGTCAATGGGTTGACACCCGGATGAGCTTTGTGTGTGAAGTTACACAAGTTCAAAGTTAATTTTTAGACATTTAATGCAACTAACTCCCAGTGCCAAGGTCTGACACGATTGATATCTTTGGACAAGTTGTAAATGTCGTGGTGAAACATTTTCAAACTTAACGGTCATGTGATCTGAGGTCACCAATGTTATCATATCTGTTGACCCGCTTGTAGGTGACCTTATATTTCTTACATTTTCGAAGCCATATTCAGATCTCAAAAGTGCCTTCCAATCAAAAATCCGATCACAATTTGTGATCACAAAAGTGTTGGCTATAGTGTTGGTTACTTTATGGGTTCATGTAGGACCACAATTACTTGGACTATTTGAGCCCAATCTTGCTATGATAATATTATGTGTATTGTCATATACCCCTACGCAAGGAACTACAGTTCCCTTGGGCTCTTGTTATATTAGGCCTTGCATTGTTACAAGATTTAACAAAATTTGACCGAAATCAAATGTTTCTAACTTCTTGTACAAGTCATAGTAAAGTTGATAATACTATAAACTATACGGTTTAAAATTATCTGAATACAGGCCAATAGGTGTTTGATTTAGCACCTTAGCGTATTACTTATTACCCGATAGACGTAGCTAAGGTACAAAGAATTGACAACCCTCAGCTTGTATTATGCTGCTGAAAATTTCGAACTTGCGGTACGGCACCCCTACTTACGAATCCACCCAGTTGGAATATTATGATGCTACACGCCCCCACCCCCACTCACAAGACCCTAGATACGTCCCTGTCTAACACACCGACCATTAGCTCGTCCCCACATGTATGTACAACCTGACTCATTGGAAAAGTATTAGACTTTTATATATGACATTGTTTATATACTCATTCGTATACTTTCTTTGTTTATTTTGAAGAATTATCAGCCGCCGGCAGAAATTCCACTGAAAAATGGGAGATTCTCATTCTACATATCTGGGTAGACAACTTGGAGACCGAACAAAAACTACGTAAGATTTATGGAGAAATTGAAGACATCGACCTCTCTAAAATAATAGTAGTTGTCACCGTCGTGAATGGACCTGCGACGTGGTTCGGCGCTCAAAAATTACACCAGGTATATTTTTGGATGATTGTATTCAAACGGCGCACTTAACAAATTTAAATTACAAACGATAAAGGGTGTAATAGGGTGGTAGTGGTTGGGGGGGTGGGGTGTTTGTGGGGGGGGGGGTAGTTGTCATGGGGAGGGATAGGGCTGTACAATAGGAGGGAAAAGGCAAAAGAGGTAAATACTATTAAGACTGCAATTATATCCAACAATTGCTACAAATTTACAGAATTAAAAGAAAATCACACCTTGAGTTTTTTAAAACATTTTCGTTAATAATGACTTTTCTTGGACAGATGAATGCTAACATTATGGTTGTCTTTTTGTTGCCAAAAGTATTGTCACATCTGAAACAGTTTCTCACGCTACATTCTATTGTGCAGGAGAGGGGTGGGGGTGTTTAGGAAAATTTTACGGAACTATACTGTGTACCTGAGAATGTAGAAGTCCTATACACTCTAAAAACAGTCAGGTAAAAAGGTTGGGAAATAAACCAAACTGCCCAACTTTGTCAAGTTATTGACCAGCAAATTGATATTAAAGTTTACCAAACCTACTGGTTACATTTCGACATGGTTAAACCATGGTACAGTTCGACGCAACAAGCATTTTGCTCCAGGTTCATTAAAAACAGATACATTTTCGTGCCTCAAAGCATATGATGTCATATTTAGTACGATGGATTCCCTAGTATACTCATGTAAAGCCGAGGAGATTGAGGAGGACATTCAGGCTGGAGATTTAAGAGTACTTATTTTTTGCCCAAGTGACATGTTGAATATGGAAATTATGCATTTGTGGTTGGTAGATGATGAAGATGTCTAGTGTAAAGGTGTCATTGTGAGTTTTAATAAAGATGAATAAAATGATACCTTGCTTGAAATTAAAATGTGAACGAGCACCCTGATGATGAGGGTGAAGATCAAGTAATTTAATATGCATTGCTTCAAGACTATACCTGAAGCATGAATTTCTCTTCTTATAACCACTTCCTTTTTCTTCTCTATTTTAGGTTCAAGTTGCACCAACAACCAATAGAGGAGCTGGCCACTGGTCATTATTTATATTATGTAATCAGATATATAAGGTTATAAGAAGTGGGTTTAACTCTCTTTTTGACC
>KN884683.1:52074-64269 GCA_000934455.1 Apostichopus parvimensis
ATTTGCTTCTTTCTGTAGTTTCTGTGCATCTGTGATGAGTCTTATTACAGATTGAGGACTACCGTTTGGCGGCCACTGCTCTAACTGCAGATGAGTGACTGAAATCACATTCTACAGCCACGGAGGAATAAAGAATGGATGAATCAAAACAAAGAATCCTAAAATCATTACGTATTAACTTTGCAGCCATGTAGGTAATATACAACAATTGACATGTAAACCAGAAAATATAATGACATAATGAATTCTCAATCTCATTTTGAATTATGAGAATTCATTTCCATATCTATAGCTATGCTATCCATTCAACTGCACCTCATTATCTGATATCATAAAGCTTCATAGCGAAACTGGTCTTCACTAGCTGATAAACGTTGAAGTTACAGATGTATTGTTCTTATAATGCTACAGTTTAAAGCACTGCTTTGAAGTTTCCTGATCCTCTTGTAGACATTTTGCTGTATTTTTGTTGATATTCATTCAACCACAATGATTATCGGTTGTCATGCATAACTGGTGGATAAAGCAAGATATTGACGATTAACTGTCAGTTTACGAATGAAGCAAAGACAAGAATGGGGGTGGGGGAATTGGAGAGGAGCAGGGGGACAGGAGGGTGTTTGGAAGGGAAGCAATAGAAGGTCACTTACGGCGGAATCATTGAGAGTCACATCAAATGTCCGTTTAACATAGTCTGACTGTTGTTCTGTGGCAATGCAGGTTACAGTCATAATCCCATACTGTAAGCTACCACGATCAGGCCAGTACTGAACACAAGTCTGTGATGAAAGCAAATATAATGGCACGAATTAATTTCATGGATATGCAAAATGTTGCACATTGCTTCAAAAATGTGTCCACATTTCCATTTAATATCATAAAGGATCATTGACAATCTCTATGTAATGCAAACCCCAACGATTAAACTAGATGGAGGTGTCACCCAAGTACAAACTGTGACAATTTCTGCTCACAATATCCACAAATGACCTCAGTTAAATTTCTCAAGCCTAAAAAGGTCAATAAGCCAGTAAGTTCCCTTCAAAGCTAACGACAACAACTGCAGTCCCAATTCTTATCATCAATTGAAAATAGACTAAATCTAGGTAATAATACTACGTAAGTTTGATTTAGTCAAACTATTAATGCTTGTCTTAAAGCCCCATTTATGTTTCTGTTGGTTTTAAGCATCTGTTGTTACATTAGTACAAGTCGTATCATACTTTCAGTGTATTATTCACCATGGTGAGTGACATTAAGCTGCAAAGGCAATGATATCTGTTTTCAAAATTATTAAACATGATTAACAATACGTTTGCAAGTTCTATATAATAGCTTTTGACAACGACTGATATAAGTCTCTACTAATGTTTGGATTAAACAAGTTCAAACTTGATATCTTTATATAACGGCTTGACAACAAGTGCAATTTATAACAAATTTAAGTACTTAAAGCTTCAGGTTCTTATACATCAAGTACCTTGGGAGCAAAGCAATGTTTTGCTGCATTTAATAACTAAATACATTATTGCTGTAGTAGGATAATGCAAGAGTGCAGCATAATGAGTAATAATAATAAAGAATAAATAAATATTTAAAAAATGAAATAAACACAAACCAAATAAATAGTCATAACGAACAAACAATCAATCAATCAATATGCAGAAACTGAATAAGTCAGTATAATTATTTGCAAATTCTCAACAACAAGGCAATACATGGCAGTTGATGTTTCTTTATTTTGTGATATATGTTGGATTATCCTTCTGTGCCAAACCTACACTCTGACATCAGACAAAAAGAGTATGCAAATGGTCAAAATTAAAAGCAATGACAGTTTCTCCGCTTCGGGCATTGCTTAGTAGCATGGAATGCACATATGAGTGACTCTGTTTTATCCGTTTTATAACTATCTGGTTTTTCATTCGCTTTCACTTTCGGCTACTGTTAAAACAGGAGTGATGTTACGTGACTTTGAACAAACTTTTTGGTATTGATTTTATGAGCTAATTGAACAAATTTTCTATCAGTTTCTCTGTCGTGAGCTCTCTCTGTTTCCCAAGCATAACTTTGAAGGAAATTTATTTGACTTTATGTCTGCATTATATCGTAATTAACACATGAATGCACTCATCTTAAAATCAGCTTTTTGAGTTCGGTTATCAAATTGTGACAAACCTGCCTGGTATTACTCAAAATAAGACTGCACTATATCACACTATAAAGGCACTGGTCTGATTTATACCATTAAAGGAAGTTTAATGAGTACGAATGATCAAATTGTGTCAATCCTCAACATTGTGTCATATGGGACACTTTAAATAGCAGCATAGCAGGCACGGTTAAAAAATAACTGAACATTTAAAAAATTTGGACTTCTACTTCACTTTTTCAAATAAAATTTGTCTGGTCAAGCTAATGTACTCTATGGATATAAGACTTTAGTATAAAACAATTAAAACTGGGAATAAAATAAAAACAAGCTGTATTGTTTACTGGTCAATGAAGACATGGCCACATATCTACAATAGGCAGGAAATGAAAATACTCTTTTTGGCATAAAACCAGTGCAGCCTGCATTTTACACCACTCCTACAGAGTACAACAGCTTATTGTTTCTTTGGTTTGTTATATAAGTCATGCAAACA
This sequence comes from Apostichopus parvimensis, assembly GCA_000934455.1. NCBI lineage: Eukaryota > Metazoa > Echinodermata > Holothuroidea > Aspidochirotida > Stichopodidae > Apostichopus > Apostichopus parvimensis. The sequence goes on from KN884683.1 coordinate 54,723, forward strand.
ATAGCTATACTTAGAAAACAATGCCAACTGCAAAGTCACCAAACAATGGTAAAGGTTGACAAAGTGCATTGATCCTTTTCATTCAATGACAAAATATGTATTACACTCTATACTGTACACTAGAAGGAAGTGTTCAGTGTATATACATTTAATGTATATAGCATGGTTGTTGTACTTGTAAACTGCATATGGTATGGAAAATAAAATGAAACATGGCAGTCATGATGGAATAATAAATTCATGAACAATAGGCTAAGTTTTAAAGTATTTCAAGAGAGTTGTTTATAGTCCTAAATATATTGTCATTTATGCCAGATTGAGGGTGAAGTGTCTTAAATAATGATGGAGTATGGTAAAGATATAGAATATATCTAGCTACTCATGCATTGGATATTTTTGAAGAAACTGAACAAGCAATGTCCAGAAAGTGTTTGAATGTTTGGCTTGGATTTCTTATAACAAATATGTCAACAGCTTTCATTTCAAAAGAGTATTTAAAATGCTCCATTACAAATATTCAAGCTTAAGATTCTCTCAGATTTTGAAAATGTGATCTATCAGATCTTAGGTAAATGAATCTACTTTTATCATGGATTAGACTAATTCTAGGAACATTTGTTGTCAGTTTTTTCCCCGTATCTGTTATAAATAGGACATGTTAAGGCCCTTAATGTGTCTGTACCAATCCAGAGCTGTGGCTGCTCTTAAGGTATATAGTGCCTTCATAGTTAAGTTGATGTATGCCTGTATTACTATATAACCTGTCCATTGTAATTGTAAATAGAACTATTAACCTAAATTATGGTGACTTTAAGTCCTCAAAGACAAAACTCTCAGACTGGATAACATTACCTTCATCCTGTCTCTCTATTATTGTTCTGTATTACACATACACAAAAACAGTTCAGGAAATTGAGTCACACAGCAGTCCCATAATATTAATGCTGTATGACAATGAATGTATTAATATTTCAGTACATGTTATGGCAGTTATGTCTAGTATTAGACAGGAGCATTAACTATGTGTGGAACAATGCCTGTACTGTTCCGGACATTTACATAGAAAGGAGGAATTCAAGTTAATGTGTTGAGAAAGTTTCAAAATTAGACGAACAATTAAATAGACAAATATAGTGAATGAGAGAAATCAAAAAGGCAAACCAATGAGAAGTGAAGTTAGATGGAAAATCAATGGTGAGATCTGATGGCATGGCAGAGATACCAAAATATCGATGGACAAATTAACTCTTCCTTCAGTCCTCAACAATTATACACAGTTCATTCCCAACAAAATCAGTTTTTCATGGGCTATAACTTTATCTGTTATTTTATCATTTTTGTAACTTCCCAGCTGCGTGCAAATTAACACAACCTTTAACACTTTAAAACAATCACATCATTCATGTGATGGGATATATAAATGTACTGACAATCACCCGTACTGCACACATAGAATGTTAGTGTTGTAGGGCACATCTAAGAGTTATAGAATATTATTTTATTTGATCAAGCTGACAATTAGTTTAGAGCTGTTTAACTGAAAGATATAACAAAAACTGATCTCAATGCTCAATCCAATTTTGACAGAAATGTTTGCAATTGAATGATATTGAGTGTCAATTATTTCTTTGTGATGCCCACTAAGACCACATGAAAGATTGAAGCTATTAAACCTGTTAATATAATTATATACTTGTATGCTGCCATCACAATCCATACAGATATATTAACAATGGGAAAATGAAGCACGCTCTGCATTATGACTTTTTGTGAGGCTACAAGGAAGTAAGACTGACACAGTGCATGAAATTTATGCATTTTGGTGCACAAATATTAAAATGACTGAGTCATTTCAAATCATAACAGGAAGCAATACATGTGAAGATTACAGGTTGTAGGTTGTAGTGGGAAAAAACAGCATGCATACATAGCATACCAAACAAAGTAGAGGGTAAATTTTGTCTTCTTACATGTGTTGCAGAACAGGCAAAATTTGACTACTCACCTAAACTTCTGTGTCCGTGGAGATGGTAAAGAGAAAGGGAATTTATGACAAAAACAAAGGTGTTATCATTCTTCGTATATGTGTAGCCAGCCTAAAGGTGTCTTCCAACATGAGGTGCATATGCTCAATGCATAAGTGCATACACTTGGCTAGGGAGACTTGGACTGTTTTAATCAATCCTAGGGACTTCTTAAACAGAGGAACAGCTTTGAGAGAAATAAAACATCCACTTCACATGACTGATAGACCAAACCTGATAGTGTTGCCATGGCAATCATGCAAAACGGTCAAATGAACAAGACAGCAGTGACACTGTCCTGTGTTTATAATTTGCCACATCATAGAAAGTTTATGTTTCACATTAAGGATATCTGCATATCAGCATGTATACACAATTAGCTACTTTAGATAAGTTTGAAATCTTTGATAATTTGCCAAAACATAAACTCTCATATAATGCTACTACTTTGGTGAAAGCATGATGATGTGATTTGTGAGTATAAAACTAAGACCCTCTTTTTATCAAGCATGGAGTTACATCATCAGATAAGAAGTATATTCCTTGATCCTGGGTTTCATCATTAATGCCAAACAATGGGCCTTTTAAGCTTTGTGAGCTGGACTTACACTTAATTAGGATGGCTTTCACCTATCTGGACTATACTGCCATCACATGCAGACCTTTACTGAGAGACTTAAAATTAACAAATTTTACATTGTCAACGATTTGCTGAACACTCATAGAAAGTTGAACTATTCTTTGAGGATCTGATTCAAGATCCATACTGGACTATCAAAGCTTTCAAATTGCCAATATGTTAAATACACTTTAAGCTAAAAGTGTATTTAAAATATTAAATAATTTAAAAGTCATCATAACATACTCCACAAGCTACAACATGACACTTACAATGTAAGAAATGATGTAAACTAATAATCATCATCACCATCATTACAATTGTATTATGATTTCTAAGGTAATTTTGTTAAGAGTTGTGAATAACAGCAGGTTTACCTTGTCACTTTTATCTAGCTGGTTCAACATAACCACAGTACGACATTTGTGGTCATAAATCATCCTCCAAAAATCCTCGATAGTGTTTGGGAGAGGCGACTGGGTGGTGATGAAGGCATCTTTCTTCTCATAACTCTACAAGAACATCAAATTCATCACTTTAACTGGTAAGTATACTGTATGTTTCCATAAAAATAATCAACTCATCTGTAAAGTATTTCTATAATATTGACATAAAAAGAATCAAATAAGACTACACAGTACCCTTCCTGTTTGTGTCTCTTCCTATGTAACATACATCAATACCATCTCTAAGAACATACATCACATCGGCGGAATTAAAAGGGGAAAAAACTTGGTCACTAACATTGTCAATCTATCCTAGCTTACACCTGGATTTTTGACAGGATGAATCTGTCAAGTATGAATTAAAATTTGAGTTTCTTTATGATATAATAGAATCTTTGGTTTTCAAATTTGGTTAACACTTGACCAGATTTCTGCTGTCCATTTGTTTAAGTATTTGGTTCATCAAGATAACTTAAAAAAACTTTTGAGATGAATCCAAAGTTTTAATACTAACAAAAGGAACCGCTGTTGAAGGAGGTGAATCCAACCTACACAATTGTAGTTGTAATTTTAATATTCAGTAAATGTGTTTAAATATTTAATTTTCTATACTAATATTCATATTTTAATTTTATATTTAAATGAATTTTTGATGTCCTTTTTATAAATATGTATATTTATACTGGAAATAAACCCCCCCCAAAAATTGTTACACAGACAGGATATTAACCACATACTCTTACATTCCGATTGGATATTAATGTTAATCATTAAAACAATGTCCAATCTTTTTTTATTCAGTAATGTGTTATTGACTCAAGAAGTAACACTGTAAGGAATTACCTTGACAAAGGAAGCATTGATGTAGTTATCAGGGTTACTGGGGCTGCTGCTGAGCATGAAAACTTTACGTCTCTCAACTGGAATAAAAACAAGAAAATATGACAATCTATCCTGAGAGGAATGCACTTACTTTATAATCAAGAGAATCTTAAAGCAATGTAACTGCTTAACATTTTACACATGTGACTCCGTAAGATCACGTTATGAAAAGGATTAAATAGACACTCACATCTTGAATACTTTATAAACACACACAATTTTTCTCTCTTAGAGTTTGCTGAAATCTCTTAGAAGATGTTATGTTACATTCATCATTTTCATTTAATTAGAAAAATAATACAGGACCATAAAGGTAGCAAGCTTTCTTGTCCAAATCATTCTATAAAATGCAGTCAAACAAATTCCTACTCTATTGAGAGGGTCAAGATTTTTGAGTTTCTTTCAATTTACTGCACCTTTGCAACAGCTCACTCTGAAAACCTAGGACCAACAATGAATTCATATTTGTTCAATGATTGTTCGTAAGAAATACTGCGTAGAAAAGCTGTATTGTTATCTTCGAACTTAGTAACACAAAGCAAATATCAAGGTCAACTATGAAAAGCTTCTCACAGAATTAAACTGGTACAATTTGAGTTATAAAATGAGATATGCCTTGTTAGAATAACAATAACATCAGGCAATAAGGTACAGTATACAGAACCTGTTTTACAATAGTACTGCAGCTACATATATGGAACTGAGGAAAGCTGAAAAATTGGCATATGTTTAAACGTGCATTTGTATTTAAATGTGAGCCAAAAAAAGAAGACTAACCAGGGACCATGTTTCCAAATCGGTCTCTGGGGGCATGTTCTCTCGTCACGCTTCCACCTGTCTCCAGTGAGTCTGTGGAATTACCTCTTGCCAAAGAGTCTGTGGTTCCCCCTGTCTTAAGTGAGTCATTGGTCATGCTCATCTCTACCTCAGAAAGTAACTGTAGGGACAAATGGATACCATGATAAGATATCACAGATCAGTGAAAGGAAATGCAGAGGCACAATTGACTAGTTAATATATTTAGATGTGTACCATTGTCCTCTATAAGCCTTCTAACACAAGTAAATACACAGAATAGACCTAAGCAATAAGTAAGAACCAAAGTTGTAGGACGTAAATTGTACATTTTACCTTCAAATCAATGGTTGAAATATTTAATAGCCTGAAACAACTTTCTGAAGCATTTTTTTCATTCTGTTCAACTACTTTAATATATTTCATTATTATATCTACATAGTTTTCCATTAGTGATTTTGTATCTGCACATTGTTTAGTTTTTAATGCAATCTCTACATATTGTATAATGTGTTATACAATCATTTAATCATGTAATATATATTGTTTCAAACTTGTTATGCTATCTCTATGAGATGCAATGTAACATGTTATACAATCACTCTACACATTTTGTTTCAAACTTGTTATGGTACGTCTACACACTGTTTAATATATTATGCTGTCTCTGCAAACTGTTTACCTTCTTATGTCATCTGTAAATATTGTGCAGCACTATCTGCAACTAATTCCTATATAAAATTGTATAAATAATCATACATAATGAAAGAATAATTAGAAAAAAGTTGATTACATTTTTTAAAATCGTTGGCACAATTGAACGAGTCATGGAACATTGCACATACCATTCTCTATGAATTTTAAATGCAGTTTACAATATTCTACGCAATAAATTAATCTGTCAATCAGCTGCTGATACAAAAGTCATTGTAACTGAATATTGGATAGTATTGAACAAGTTTAACAGGGATAACGAAGGCTGTTGACACTTATCAGCTTCGGCATACTGTGCTTTCCAAAAGATATTTTATTGATACATGCTACTTACTGCAAATACAAAAGCGCACTAAAACACCTGTAGCTTCCTGGCCACGAGTGCCCCAAACACAATTGTTTAAACTTGACTGGCAAAAGCAGTCAACACAGAAATGTTGATCCTGGTTTATTTTGGGATGTTATTTGACTTAAATCTACTGCAAATTGCTTCCCATTTCTAAATTAAGCAAATTTAATGCTTAACTGTTTTTCTTACACATGTCAGATCATATATGATCTTGCACTCCTAGAATGTTTGAACAGAGGAGTATTGTATGGTAATCCCATATCCCTACCACATGTTGTTTGCAGAACGTATTTGACTACAACATGTCAACAGACCCACCAACCTGCCTTCACAAGATAGGGAAATTTAGAAATATCTCCAAGATACCTAGAGGTCTGGGAACATTACAAAGAAGTGGGCAAAATCCAACTAAAACGAGCAATATAAAAAGTGACATATAACCAGTTTTTGATTTTACAGGTCACAGTAGGTAAATGTGATTGCCGCAATAAAGTTGGCCAGCATTTACAAGTGAGATGTATATCTAACAGTTATGACCAACTTCTTGTGACGTTTGAGGTAATAAATATGATATTATTATATAAGGATATTTCATGCAAAGCAGCTTTATTCATATCTCCATGGAAAGCAAAATAATGCATTGTAATAAGCTAATAAACAGTTTTGCCCTTCAACTCGTTCATGGAAGTTACAAATGTTCCAGGCTTTGTGCATTTAAGAATCATATCTAATAGTTATGACCAACCTCTCGTGACATTAGAGGTAGTAAAACCCTGCAACTCTCACCTCAAACTCTCTGAGAATTGCAGCTTTGTTGTCATGAATTTTGAAGCGAGACAAGATTTGAGATGAAATTTGACAATCTCTTGTCAAATGGAATGCATACAGACAGGTGTGAAGGTACCGATACTGCTTCTGTGTAAAGATGAGAACAAGTAATTAAATGATTCCTTGAGGAAATGTCAAAAGCAGAGAATCAATATCAGCAGACCAGATGCTGTGTAATAGATATTAACTTATTTGTTGCTTACAAAATCAGACATGCAAAAATTCACAAAGGTTTTTATGAAATAATTAAACTAGATCTTTTACGAATATGAAGGTTCCTTTTGTATGCCATTGTTAAGTTTGATTGACATGAATTAACCATTGAACTCCACAGCAAACAATAAGACTTTGGTACTCAATGTGAGAAACCCTCATACAGAATATATGAATTTAAACATGTATCCAAGTTTTCCTTCTCTTGTGATTACAAAGTTTGCAGAATATGACCTCAAATGACCTTAGATCAACAAAACAACAGAATCATTTTTGAAAAGGAATACTACAACTTTCAGTAACCCTTATATGTTTGTATGTATTTTAGATCCTCTTGCAAGCAAGAAACTTGGGAAGAAGCCTCATTGGCTTATCCAAGCCGCAAGCTGACCGAAGTCAGTCTCTGTAACTGGACGACATACATTAATCTTGTTGGTTTTGAATTTATATTTCTAAACAAAACACTTGCATCTGGAGGAGATATTAAGGCATTTTACTATCATCCTTATAAAGAAAGAGCGCCACCAAACCATGAGATGCTCTCAAACTTTCACCCACCCCTTTACTCATATCCTATATGATATGTTATCTATCCCCTTGATCAATGTCAACATTATTGGGTCAAAATCAGCAACATCCCTGCAAAAAACATTAGAACCTTTTAATGGATTACACATACATGTACACATAGTGTAAAGATCTACGGTTAACTATATCGTATTTCACATTTTGGACATAAAATGTTGTGCTATCTGTTTTCCATTCAATGTACCAGTTTAATAGATGTATCTAACCAATTTATCACATCAATCCTGCTATGTATCATGTCTTGTGCAAACATCATCAAATAATTGAAGAAGATAGTTACATAAAGATTAAACTCAATGATGAACTGATGAGATTGATGATGAAAACTACACACTAGCTGACTCTTGACAAAACTGTCTTCGTAAGAGCAGCGAAAAGTGGCTGGATGACCTAGTCTAGCAGAGAGACATTTTAGTCAGCTTCTCAGAAGAAACACAAAATGTAAACAACAAACGTACGACTTTTCGTTCACGGGTTTACATTCATGAAGATAATATGCAACAAGAGAACCAAAGCTAAATCAAACATGATGTAGCCTAGACTAAGGAGCTGACCTCATCATCAAGTTGACTTTATTTATAGCAACAGGAATTTCCAAACTTACAAGATTTACAAAGTTTACAGGACTTTGTGAGAAATAGCGTAAAAGTGAAGACAACGTTAGATGCTAATCATGGATATTACATACCTTGGTCTGGATCATATTGACTCGATTCTCTCTCATCTTGTTGACAAATGCAAAGATGTCAATGTACTCCTTACTTTGAAGGACATCCATCATGGAAAGCAGACCTATGAATGTTCCCGTACGACCGATGCCGGCACTACAGTTGCGACACAAATATAACAAATTAATTACATTACATATTAAATGTAAAAATGACAGAAAATGGACAGGAAATTTTAGACCATGGAAATGAACGAGGTAATTTATTGTTATCGTCTACTAGCCATAAATTTCCTTGCTCTTTTCCAAGCCTTTTAACATATTTAAGAAAATCAATGCAAATGTCTTTGCTCATATCAACTTTGTGACATCTCTTTCCGCTTGGTGATGTCACGTTACTTATACGTAAAGTGATTACAGGTACACCAAACTGAAAACATAATTCAAAACAATATACAAAAAAAATACTTCTGACAGGCTGATGTGCTCGACATATTCCTTAACGTTGGTGCGTTTACAGCTGACCAGTCTTTAATTTTCTTTTGTTCTTCGCAACTTGTCTGTGTCACCGAGACAACCGATTATAATCAGCAAAGTTTCCAACTTGTACTTTGAAAAGAACATGGTGTTCTTGACACACAAACTTGTTGTCAAAATCTGCACTATCCACTTATCACTACCTAAGGAAAAAAAATCTTGTAAAATTGTTCTTTAATGACACTTATCTGAATGTTCATTTTGTGGACTTAAACCATGACAATAACCAATTGTTCTCATACTTCTGTTGTATATTTATTATAGTATCACATAGAAGGAAGAACACAGACAATGTAGCCCTTTTCAGATAAATCTTACCTACAATGAATCAAAAGTGGTGTTTGTTTCTTGAAATGTATCAGCTTGCAATGTCTTGCAAACTCAACAAGACACATTGCATTGTCTGGAATATCTTTGTCGGGCCATTCCTTGAAGTGTAACTGCTTAACTTCATGAATTGTTCCACCCTTGTAGGGGAAAATAAGCAATGTTTAAAGTTTCACAAATTTAAGAACATGATCTGTACAAATTAGAACCAATATTTGTTTACTTATTTTCAAGTCATCATTTTAACTTCAGATGTTTCTATTGTACTGAATGGATGAGTCGGATATTTTTTTTAAATTTAGGAATGACTCTCTTAGACTGACTCTACAGAATACAACACCAAAACTTGTGTTCAATTCACACTCTACTTAAGTATCTTCTTGCATTCCAGATCAGCAATTACAAGATGATACCCAACAGTGGACTTTTCAAGTAATAGGTGTCGTCATATTATATACAGATACCTGTGAAATAGTTCTTGCAAATAGATGGAAAAGGGTTGGGGGCTGGGCGGGCGGGGGGGGGGGGGGGGGGGGGGGGTGTTACAGCTAAGTACAG
>KN884683.1:64444-79091 GCA_000934455.1 Apostichopus parvimensis
AGTGCGAGAGTCGGAAATTTCGAATTGAAGCTGGCGACAGTCGGAAATTCCGACTGTCGGAAATTCCGACTGTCGCACTCAAATTTTCCAACTATCGTCATTTTTACCAAGATTGGGGGGGTGAGACACCCCCCCACACCCCCCTCTAGCGACGTCCCTGCGTGTGCTATGACAGTCTTTTGTATTCACGACAACAGAAAACTGGGTCACAACGGTTGAGTAATTCTGTATGGTTTTGCTGAAGAAAAAACCTATGGATATGAATTCTACAACCATTTTTAAACGGAAACCGAGTTTATCATAACATACGTATGCTAAGTATGCATACTAATTGTCTTCGTTACAAAACCACGGTTTCAAAAACCAGGTTTAATTAAGTCACAAGACCGGTTTACCATGCAGCCTTGTGTTGGGGTGGGTCTGTTTGTGATATGTCTGGCAGTGTGCAGCCAGCTTAACAGGGATTAATAGGCTAACAACAATGAAAGGACAGTGATGAACGTTAATGATGTATTAGCCTGATGGATCCTGGAGGTAAACATACATGGAATGATAACAACTCCCTGCTTCTACTAACTTACCCTGTCCACAGAGAGTGTGCGGATCACATAGTCAGCAAACTGCTGCGTTTTGGTCCAAGTCACATCGAAATACCCAAATGACTGTATGTCATTTTCTTCTTTTGGCCAGTATTGCAGGCAACGTTCCTGCAGACATTTCAGTTATAGTTTGTAGTAAATAAAATATGACAACTCTAAAAACAGCAGATATTCTTAAGGAATGCATCTGCCATAATAAGACTAATAACAAATAGTAGATCATATTAAACATCAACGATGAATGGTGAATGCTCTAAATATATGTGGGATGCAAAAAGCATTTCTGTTACTGAATTCCACAGAAAATCGTAATCAAAATCAGCATTGAGCTATAATTAGGTTTTAAAGTAAAAATAATTAACACATAACTTTCTTCCAGTTTATTTATTATTCTTCAGTATTTTCATTAGGAGAAAACTTTAAGTAATTAACCAACAACACTAGTACTCTGTGATAACAAGACTTTAGAGGTTACCTTTGTTTCTTCATATAAGTTGGCAAGCATCACAATAGTTTGAACATTCTGCTCCCAAATCAAGCGCCAAAAGTCATCAACGGAGGCCTTGTTTGGGCCTAGCAAGGATAAAAGCCAAGAGAATAATGAAAAAGAAGGCCATATTTTCATTAGGGATCATTAGGGATCTATCATGGGGTTCATATCTGACCCTTAGAATTGGGTAACATAACCTTCCAACTGATGACAGAGTATGTACTGGACTAGGTAGTCTACTGGCTGAGAACATGGAATCCTTGGCAAATATGAAAAGATACAATTTGCAACCTGGAAACATGATTTTCCCTGTTTTGATCATTACTGAGTTGAAGTGATCAGACTAGTTCTTGCACTCATGTTGACCTTCACATCAACTTATGAAGGCTATAGCTGTATCTTGCAACCTTTCTCTTTACAATGTGTTTTCATTGTGGGTTCTAGCTGTTGACCGCAGTGACCTTAGACCTTCACAGAAAAAAAAAAATTGCACTTCTATTTGCACTTAGGTGATCTACAAAAGGAATAAGAAGTTTGTCAAAGCTTTATGTAATGAGCAATTGCTGTGTTACTAAGTACTTTAGATCTTGATTTTTACATACTACAAGCCATTAGTGTCACATACATACATATTCAGTCTCATACACACCAATTAAGTCACCATCCCATAAATTCCCTTTGCATTCAGCAAGGAATCAAAATAACAAATATGTTGCTTGGTTACTTGCATTTTGACTCTAAAAAAGCCACAACTAGAGAAACTCATAAGACTATGAAAAGTTACAACTTTGATCTCATTCTGTGTCATTAACGATGATTATATTTACCTTGGGATGCAATGTAAGCCCTCACATCTCTTTCATTCTGAAGAGAGATCAACATCAATAATTATAAATGATTATTTATTTACATGAGAATTGTTTAAGTAACCAGATGAACATACAGTACATAATAGCTTTTTTAGCTAAATTTTTGAATCATGATGAATCAAGCCTTTGTCTTTCATTATGATAATCATCTATGATGGAACCTCAGAATTACTGCCATCTTGATAGGCAGGAATTACCTATATTACATCATGAACATACCACTGACTAGATTCAGTCAACTTGGACAACACATAGAGCAAGGAATGCACAGTAAGATATTACACTACCATATTGGAAAAGGTTTGTTGATGTAGAGAATATGTCTCATAATATTAATCATAATAATAATAATATTAATAATAATACCCAGAAGTTTGATACTCATGAATCATAGAGTTAATACATTGCAATACCTACATCAGTTAATGTGTTGGTTTTGATCAATAATACCCAGTTTGTTACTCATGAATCATAGCGTTACTACAATACAATACCTACATCAGTTAATGTGTTGGTTTTGATTACCCACCTATCCACACCCTTATATTGCAATGCTTTTCTTTGTGAAGGATAACGAGCATAGGAATTAAGTGTGTTCTTTTGTACTATGGGAATGCACTTTCTATAGGATATATCTATTCTGACAATTGAGGCTTACTGTGATAATAGGTGTTTGGTGTATGTGCTATTTGAACATATTCAGATAAACGATTGTACATGCAACTCAACTGAACATGTAAGCTTTTACAAAAACACAAAAATAAAATCTATCGATGACAACCACCAGCAGAATGGAGTCTTAAGACATTGGAAGCTTTCATTCACATGAAATCTAATTACTATTCTTTGTCTTACCAAAATAAAGGACGCATTGTAGTAGTCAGAACTATGGTCACCTGGTAACTTAGGCAAAACTACCCGGCAATGATCATCTGTCAAAAGATACAGTAGAAACCACTGTTAAGACCAGAACACACCAGTCGCTACAATAGCACATATAAACAATGTAAGTTATTATGATACTGATATAGAATTGTGTAACCATGTCATAATGCTGCTAGGGTATCATCTATGAACACTTAGATTGATAAATGTTCTAAAATCAATGTAAGGATTTCAGAGAACATCTGTATATACTGACATGGATAAATGTTCTTACACTTTTCCTTAAGTATACATTAAGGGACTTAAAGATCATATGTGGATAACATGTATGGCTACATGTTCTAAAATCATTCTTATATGTTTTCAGGGAAGTAATGATCATCTGTGAACACTTACATGGATACATGTTCCTAAATCTATTCTTCTTTCTATTATATTATATTTACAAGATCATCTGTGAATAAACACTTACATTGCTACAAGTTCTAAAATCATTCTTATATGTTTTCAGAGAATTAACGATCATCTGTGAACACTTACATGGATACATGTTCCTAAATCTATTCTTCTTTCTATTATACTCCTGATCCGCAACAGTCCATGGATGCTTCTGTTGTGCTCCTTCCAAGAGCTGACACAGCATCGACAATAAAAAAGGACAAAGTTGGTGACTTTACATAAATACTGAGTACTTCAGAGAGGCAATAACATATTGAAGAGTAGGTTCAATAAATGACTGATGCTAACTGCACACTTTTAACAGTTGATTTTATAAAAAAAAGTATTGATTGCAATGTTGAAAACTTGTGAAACCTATGAAACAGCTCCCTTGACACTAACTTAAATGCAAGATACAGCTCCAAGCACCTACTGATACAACATGAGTTTAACAGACCCAAGATCAATTCAGGAAAAGAGCTTCCAAAACCCCCAGCCCTCCCCCCACACCCAAATGCTGTCTGCTATAGACTACAGGTTATCTTATGGCTGCAAATTTTTGCAACAACAAACCCAAACAACAAGCCAGAATGAAGTTGTACTACATCTTACCCCGAATTCATGCTCTACTTTGTCTATGTTACTGATGATGTACTCAGGGAATTCTGCTATTCTGATGGGACTTGGTGGTTCAAGGTTGCCATAAATTCCACCCCCATCAATGACTGAGGAATTGGCTGCTGGACTCTCTTTAGTTTTCTTCTCCTTAGTCACATTGAGGGCCTTGTTTACGGCCCCAGATGAATGATAGGTATTACCAGAAGGCCCTGATCGTTTTCCTGGAAGATGTGAAACCACAACAGGGAAGCGAAGTTAAATTTAATGATATTAGCATTGCAGCTTAGAAGATAATACATTTTTCTCCTTCAAGCATTAATTTCAGGTTGCATTTATGCTTAATTCACTTACATTGTGATATCAGAGGGAAGTTATAGTTTACACATTTTAAATTTATCATAGAAAACAAACTTATTACACAAGCAGTGAGATTTTCATGCTGCTAGCATCACAAAATCTCTAACTATACAAAATAGACTACCTCATAATTTAACTTTCATATCATTCATCATGCATACTAAAGTTGTGCATGCAGTTGAGAAGTTTAATTTATTTCTGCATGATGGTGAAATGGTGTACTGTAGTTCCCTGATTAAACCTGTGTCTTATCTTACACTTTGCAATCATTTGTATTAAAATCAAGCAGGCTTGTACTGACCAAGATCATTCAGAGGTTGGTTGTCAATAGGATCAGGTTGGTCTTCCATTTTCCTCTTCCTGTGGAGAGAACCAGAGACTCATCTGTAATCCACAGCAAACATGTATTGGCAGATTGTTATATGTCCAAATACCGTCGACCACAGAACCACAACAATTTAAAAATAACGTAATACTTTCTAATTTACACAAGATGTCCAGATAAGAAAACTTTCCAGACATAATTGTGCCTTCTACACAGTCCTGTACACAATTTTCAAGCTATTCAGTTTAAGTATGATAACAATGTGAAGAAGATAGTTACAATCAGGTACTGCAATATCTTCCATAGTTATAAAGAAACTTCACAAACCTATCAACTTTTGACATCACAAAATATGGTACATTCAATGGAGAACAGAAAATGACTGCTACAATTGCTTTCTGCAGTTGTACACTGAAAGAAGTAGTGGAAGAATTATTATCTCAACATCTCTTCACTTCTACCATTGCTACCCCCCTCCCCCCTCCCACCGTTCCCCATATAAGTATGGTTTAATAGGGATCCCCACCATAAGGCAGGCTGCCTCAGTTTGCAGTGCACATAACTTATTTGTTCTGGTGTCATCAGAACCCTGTTCCAGCTAGATAATATGTTTGCTCTTTCAAGTTGAATCTTGAATAAATTGTCATTTATGACTCCATGGATGACCTTGATCCAAAGATGGGATGGGACCAACCTGTCACTGCATTTCTATAAAAATTATTCCAAGGAGCAAGAGATCCTGGCAACTGAATGATGTATTTTCCCCAATGTGACCAACATCGGCTAGGAAAACATAAAGATGTTTTGTAAGGTGTAATCTACCTGTGTGCTGTTTAGGGTTTACCTTCTCTATCTCACCCATTGAACTTATTTTCATGTAGTCGTAGCCACACCCTCTAAAATGTGCAGCTAGTAAGTACATCACCTCCTGATATATTGAAGGATTCTTTCTTGTACAGCAGTTAATGGTTAAGTTTGCATCAGTTAACTGTTATTATACAACACCTAATTGTATTCTGGTCATTTGATTGGTCAATTGCCCGTTGATTGCATGCAAAATCCGCTCTATTCCACTCTATGAAATAGAACCATGGGTTATACTTTTTTGGTAAACCTTTTTTCAATGGTAAGAGAGCAGAGAAACCTGTCTGTTCAAAACTGTCTGTTGCATGAGTGCATTTTACCCATCTATAATACAAATATCCAATTTTGAATTTGTTCTATAAAACAAATAATGAATGGTTTCCATTCGAGCAATAGTGCAAATATTTCATTCGTTGAAAGATGTAATTTGTTCCATTAAACTCGGCTGCGCCTCGTTGAATGGAACATTCCATCTTTCAACTCATGAAATATTTGCACTATTGCACTCATAACCATTCATTATTTGTATACTGATGGTACAAATAGAACTTAAGTGACCATTGTCTGGAACTATTGTTTAGCACTTGATAGATATATTTCTTAATTCTGAAGATACACCCACTATGAAACAGAGATTAACAAGTAACTCACACCAGTACATATGATCATAACTAGTTTGAAAGACAGCCTGAAAGTGTTTACAATTTTTGTAAATATTCTCTGTTCATCTTTGAACTCAGTGTTATATTGCAAACTAGCATACTGTATGTGGTGAGAAAATTGGCATGGTTGCTTTTATTGTTAAAGGTATTATTTCCCATTAAAGTTGATTACTCATGTACACAACATTCACTGGGAACTAATATAATAATAAACAAACCTGAATGGTTGATATATATATTTTTTTAAACTTGATCACTTTGAGGTACTGTATACAACATACTATGGCTATCATTGTTTTACTTGATCCACAAAACTAGATGGTAATTCAGTATGTGAATTTCATTTAGTCATCTCCAATTGAATATATCAATCAACAATCCTGTCATCTTTTTGTTCCGAAGAAAGAGTGATTAAAAATAACTGTGCAACCTTTAATAGCTCTAACATTCTTCCAAGTTAAAGTCGAATTACCCCACATGTCCAATGATACGCCACTTCTGCAGGGGTACTAAGATAATGTACTACCTTTAAACAATTGTGGGTCATTAAGTTATTGAAGTTAATGAAAGATTTTCAGATTGAAGGTATTGTCATTCATAGCAGATTACCATATGCCTTGTTACCATATATGTTACAACATGGCTGGTTTAAACAGCGATGCATATAAATATATATTACACAGCAACATTTTATCAATGGAGATATGCATGTATGTATATGGAGGTTGAATTCTAAGCGACTATACTCACCTGACGACAATGACAATCAGGAACAATAGTATTAGCACAATGAGGACTACAATGACCGCAACAATAATAATGACAACCAAGCTACCAGAAGACCCTGTATCGGATAAGACAATAATATGAAAAAAGTAGTTCATACACAGTGTGATAGACATATTTTGGGATTTAAGTTGACCTGTAATACCTAACAACAGTATGAAAATAGTCAGTCTTCCTACCACTTGAACATATGCTGATAACTTTTATTGAAATCTAGTCGCAGCACAAGGACATCTGTTGAATACTACATCAAAGTCCTGGTATTCAAATTGGAGGTCATGACCCTTTTTGGGTTGCCAAAAAATTCCAAAGGTAAAATTGAAGACATTTATCTTCATAAAAAATGTGGAAACATCTTAAAACATAAATTATTTCAAATGCTGCAAAATATAAAAATATATCACTATTTTGCATCGAAGTACCCTTCATCATGTAAACATTTCTCAAAAGGGAGGAGGATACCCTTTCCCTTGGTGATCCCTGTCTTAGGCCACAATTTAACATGGATCACTACTGGAGTGTTACCATGATGATCAATGTAAAAATTGGGTTCGGTATTAAAGCATAACAATAAAAATGTTGAATACCAGGGCTCTAAAAGATAACTTCATAGAAGACTTATTATGACTAACAAGCAGTATTTTGAAATATGCATAGACTTTATGAAATAATATGACTTGAGAAAGTCCCAAATATATTGTAAAACATTTTATAAATTTCCAAGTTATTATTGATCCTTTCTGTATTACCATTGCAGGCCTCAAATTTCACAATTTTTAGGGCAAGGCCACTTTGGTCTTGAATGGGGCAAAATTTTAAAGGGCACCAAGGCCATGAGGTAAGGCACCAAGGCCAATTTGCATCCTTACGAAGGGCAACAAGGCTAAAATAGAATGAACATCATGAAACAATATCTGTCCCAGGTCCTGGCGGCTGTTTAAATGAAGCAGAACAGTAGAATGTGGTGTCTCTCACTTTGCTTTTCTTTTTGTCAATAAAATACCCCGACTCTTATTCGAATTTCCTCACCCTAAGCAGAATCAACCATCGTTATGGTAATTCAACTCCAAAATTTATGGACAGACTCTGATTATGAGGGGTTATCTCATGTTAACTGTAAACCCTTATCAGTTTACTGGAGTAGTCCTCAATCCATGCCAACTCTAATTGAACAAAATAACATTCAACCAAAAATTCCTTTGTGAATTTGATGGGTTGCTATAGGGGTGGTTATGCTTATAGGGTTAATGCTGAAAATGTAACTAACAATGTCAGTAAGTTCTTTTAAACTTGTTTATTGATGCTGAAAATTATTCAAAACACAGCAAGTTAAGTCCAACTGACACACTCTGTGCGTGTGATCATGCAGCATGTTCAGTTATTTTCCCGTTCTTTTTTTCGTGGTGAAATTTTATTTACACACAAAACACTCCCTGTTCTGGCTGCCGCCGTGTGCCATTTATCTAATAATGTTTCTAGAGAAAAAAGTTCGTGTCTCAGGGACGCCAAGCCTCCCAAAAAGTTTGTGTCACGTTAAAAAAAGCTTGCGCCCGATCGAACACCAATTGCGTTTATTTCATTAACTACTTTTACTAGTTAAGTTGTAAAGATGTGATCTTGTTACTCTCTGTACTTAGTGAATGGGATATACAATAGATAGGGCAGATGGCTCAGTGCCTAAGTTTGCTGTTTGACAGGGGCGCGGCCCGGCCAACCACTTCTTTCGTCACCCTGCCGTTTCAACCAATGTTTTCCCCCACCCCCTCCTCTTCGTCCGCCCACGGAGCTATAAACTTTTATAGCTCTATGGTCCGCCCTTGTACTTCCCTACTCGCCAACTCCGTAGTACTAGCTCCATGATTTGACCTTGCAGCAATTCCAACAACCAAATCTTCAAAAATCCCTGTAACTACATTGTGCATATCTCTCGCTATATTCCACACAGTTCACTGTACCATTGCCTGTACACAAACCTGGTTTGAACTTCATTTTCAACTACACATGCGTAAATCCTCAAAACCTGATCCAACATTTATCCTGGGCTAGGCTCTTTGCAAACAATCATCAAAATTACAGTAGGCCTATGTGAATAGCTTTTTACACAATGTGGATTTAAAAAAAATCAGACTTCAATGTCTACTTTTGACGATTCACAGTAGTTTACAGTAGTTTACACACGAACGTTGAACCAAAGAAATTTACTGAAGCACGTGGTCAATTACCACGAAAAAAATTGCAACCAAAACTACTGTGGTGTGAATGCACATTTTACATTAACAACTATCAATGCAGAGAGAAGAAACATACTGTGAGATGTAATATCCTATTCTGGATCAGAGACGTAGCTTCCCACACAATTCATAGATTGTCCCAACTCATAATATTTTCTGATCATAACAATTATTAAAATATTACGTGATAGTTTCAGAAACAATTCAAGTGCATCTTCGTACCAGGAGTGATTGTTGTCAAAAGTTACGTAGGACGGTATGCAGCAAGGCCTAACGTTATGATATTTGAGTGCACACATATGATAGCCTATACAACAAAGTTTGTTATCTCTACACAGGGAAAAGTAACGTTGCAAGTGATTATTGTTAAACAACTACGTGTTTATTGAGCAGTACAGGTGGAAAGATGTTTTCAGACAATGGATAAGGACTATTAGCCAATCAAATCCCAGGAATTTTGGAAAAGCATCATTGTCTATTTTTAGCATGAAAATCTCTGTAATGGAGTGTTGTAAACCCTGTACCTTGCGGTTGATTGTTATGATATATTTATTTTCAAACGAATTCTATTATCTGTAGGATTGGGAAGAATTTGGGTTCTTGTCAGAAGAAGTTTTTTTTTGTTGGAAGAAATATTGAAAGATGTTCATTCAAAAATGTGTTTTGTTATGTTTTCCGTTGACCGAGTTGTCAAGGTGAACTTGGGGTTTGTTTCTCAAAAAAATGTGGTGGATGGGCGTGGTCTTTGCCCGCGGAGGTAAACATGAACTCTGATTGGCCTTTGTTGACAAACGGACGGAACAGAAAATACCACGAATCTTGGTTCGTAACAATGCTGTTGCATTCGTAACAATGCTGTTATCATTGACATAATATATAATTTTGATCTCAAAAAGGGCACCGCGGCCATCGGAGAAAAAGGGCAGGCCATTTTGGACGTAAAAACGTCAGATTTCTTAAAGGCACCAAGGCCATTTGGAAGGGCACCGTCGGCCATGGCCGTCGTGGCCGTCGGGAAATTTGAGGCCTGCATTGTTACCTGCTCTAGTCACTGAATGCCCTTCACTCAGATCACTTTCCTGGTCTGTAGTGACAGTCACTGCAATGTTATAGGTCGTCCCTGCTTCTAGAAGTGATCCATCGACTGTAAAAGTCTCAGCATTTGGATCTGCTGTTCCGGCCTCTTGTCTGGAAGAAACATCGCCCTCTATTTCATAGTAGATAGTAAACTGAGTGATTCCAGTACTGCACTGCACTGTTGGTTGCTGTTATGTTTAAAATGAAAGCACATAATGTACACTAGCAGCTTACACAGTAGTGAGCTGTGAAAAAATGAACTGTTCAGAAAAGAGAAAAACCTGACAAAAGTAAACACTGCTCATCTCAATTTACCATAAATAGCTGTAAGGAAAATAAAAGCAACTGTAACACTAGGAGCATACCAGGTTATACAACTCATTAATAAGGAGAAGCCCAAATTCTGATAACAATACAGTTGAACTCTTATATTAAGATACATCTAATTATGTGTGAACACTAAACAAAAATAACTTGGACAAAGTGGCACAAAGTTGCAACTAAACAGTTTTCAAGAGACACTCTTTTCATGATAGAGGTGCAAAAACAGAAACTATACAGTCCTTTAACATGTATTGTCACATTCATGAAAGTGCTGATGTCAGCATATTATGTCTACAGGTATAATTGCCACCCATGTCAAGAAAACTCAATTATAGCTATCATGGGAATAATATTATCAAAAGACTAGCAGACAGCATCTGTCAAACTTTTAAAGACATAAATCAATGTTTATATGTTACTTAACTGGTACAACTGTCTTAAGTGTTGCCAAAAACAGTACACAACAGTATGACAAATCAAAGCTTATATTGATCTAATAAATAGAGTTAAATACCATAGAAGTAATAAACACAATCTATACATAAAGAGGTTATGAAGTGGTGGGTTTTCATGTCTTGGAATGGTTTATCTACATTACTACAACACCATCCATGCACAACTTTCCGCAGTTCATCTGACGTCATCAAAGGAACCATTTGAGCCAAAGCCGACTCCCTGCTGTTTACCGATACAGTGTTATACAGTTTACTACATGTGACCACTTGCAACACTCTTCTTATCAATAATTGTATAGTAATGTACATCCCTTGCCAACAAAAGCAGTCCTACATTTCAAACTATCTTACCTGCCATGTCACAGTCACATCATTTGTAGCAGTTAAAGTTGTTGTGACCATCTGTGGAACAACATCTGTAAAAAACAACATAGGGAAGTCATGTCAGGTGATAGTAATTCTTCTTTTCACTTCCTGTGTACAGGGTAAGTAACAATAACTCTCTTCCTATGTATGGTGACAGTAACAAAATAGCACAATCCCAAATGGAATAAGATCATTATTCCATCAAAACAAAAATATGATACAGTACACAAGTTTATGTCTTGCTCTCCCTTACAATGACGAAACCCTTGATCATAATCTAGTTTTCCTCTATGAAAAATGTTTAAAACCAAATTTTGTCCAACATTTAGAAATGAAGAGCTTTTCAACTGGGCATGATACAGACAGATAGTCGAAAGCATTGCTGCAGAATGATTTCCACTACATCAGTTGAGCTTATAACACTACCTAGCAATCTGCATTCAGGCAATCCTTTTCAAAACTGCTGTATCTAAGTCAAATAGTAAATAAATGCTATCATAACAAAATAATTGAACCTAATCTTAATAGTACTCAGCACTGGGTTCAAACATTAAATTAGAAAAAGGTTATATACAGAGATTCATGCTAAAGATGACATCAGACCTGTTCTTAACAACTAGGACGCAAGTTTGAATCATTATTGGCAGCAAGGATGAATGACCTTTAACCTCTTGTTGCTATGAACATATTTCAATAGCTACATCCAAAGAATTCCCATATATTTAAAAGAAATTTACATTAGTATTAAATAAAAGGGATATTCCACTGGCAGGCAATGTAACACTTATCTTAAAAGCACAATGTTTAGCTGAAAGCCCCACAGCAAGGCCAGATATAGTTGATTGAAAGTACCCTTAGTTACAGATACCCTGTGATGTTCCAGGAAGAGGACCACAACAGTTAGTCTAAGATGTCATCAGGGTACATAGTTTCACGAGATTCCATATTATAATCTTCTTGTCTCTTTATCCTTGAGATGTCATCAGGGGCATACATATTGGGAGGAGGAGGAGTGGAAACCCCTGGAATCCTATCAGGGCTTCGAAAAACATTCCAAATGTATGGAATTCCTGAATCCTGTCCTTTGCATTCTTTTATTGTGCTTAAAACTCACTACAAGAGAATACAAAATATCTTAAAGTTCTATGTTCCTGAGGGATTTGCCCCCAAGACCCCTTCTAGGACTCTGATCCATTCCAGAGAAATTTTAGAGTAGTTCCTCCTTCATGTGTTTTTCTGGTTTAAAATGTTGTTACAATAGGACAAGAAATATCTCCAAATGCTAAAGCCTCCAGGACTTCACCCCCCCCCCCAGCCCCCACCAGGCCTTTGAGAAATTCAAATCCTCTCTCTCTCGCACATACTTTTGTGTTTTAAACATGCTATGAATGAACAAGAATATGCAAACACACTGTACCTTCCAGTCGGCTTTGCCTCCTACACACCCATTGGGGTTGTTCAGTTAGAACTTTAAGATTTTCACATTTTGCCAAAAACAATAGAAGGCTTGTACTCATTATAGGAAAGCCACTGGTCACCTATCACATTGGTTGACATTCCACTTTTCATATGACCTTAAGTAAGAAACTGTAACTTGCTTGCACATCCTAAGAACAAAACACCTTGCATGTATACAAAACCTTATCTAAGTTACAGTTCTTCAGATAAAGAGATTTCTCAGTATTTCGCATTTGCCATCTTCTGATCTCATGTGACCTAAGACCCTCACAAAACACAATGGCAACATTTTACTAATTAAAGGGATACTACAAGTATGTTATTTAAGTTTGCCAGCATTACCATTATCGTTATATTGTGTTAACAGTATGCAGACACACGCATGCACATAACACATGCTGACTTGACTACTTAAATACTAGGACACTTGCCTGCTTAATGCAAATAACCAAATATCAGCTTGGAGAATATTCCATCATTTAGAGTTATTAACATGCTTGCTCAACCACTACCAACTACCACTATAAATGTTGTGTTACTTGTCAAACAATGATTGTCACTGACATTCATGAACATCAAATCATATCCTGGGAAGGAGCAGAAAAATTACAGGAGTTTAAGCTTCAAACTTCCTTTGACTAATTTAATAAACATTCATTTAATTTGTGTGTTAATATTAAAGCTCCAAGCATGTGGAACATATGATAACTTTGATAGTGGTTATGAAACATACTGAATGTTTGAGTATTTCAATTGAGTTTGACAGGTACATAGGTGCAATTAACAAGCAGTATTTAATGTTGTTATGTTTAGATGCTACAAGTGGCTACTACATTTATCAAAGCTAAGTCAAGTACAATGACAAATACTATATCCTTATATCCTCCTATTTAGCTTAATTAAGGCCAATACTGTTTGAACTTAATAGTAAAGTACTTCATGAAGCAGTGGCATTCAACAGATGCTACCTGTAAGATACTTACCAATTATACAGAGTGTCTTGATGGTTACTGGTGGACCTCTGGGTCCCTCTCCACCCTCCCCTTCCCTGACTGCTGCTACACTGAATGTATAGTTTCTATCTGACTCCAGACTAGATGCTGTATATTGCAATGTTTGGTCAGCCTGGATCATAGATCCACTCATCCAATCCTGAGATGGATCCATCTTGTAGTATGGGATGTATGCCACCACAGGAGGATCACCAACATCAGTCTCTTCATCCCAGGGTCTCCATGTA
Source organism: Apostichopus parvimensis (assembly GCA_000934455.1). Taxonomy (NCBI): domain Eukaryota; kingdom Metazoa; phylum Echinodermata; class Holothuroidea; order Aspidochirotida; family Stichopodidae; genus Apostichopus; species Apostichopus parvimensis. The sequence continues at coordinate 78,489 of KN884683.1, forward strand.
ATGGTTGCTGATGTAGTAGTCCTGGTTAACTCTGTAGGAGGGTCACTGATGGATGGTAACTCTGGAAGGTTGTAAGGGAAGAATGAAGAATAAAAGGTTCTCTAACTTACAATTCTATTAGAAATTTTTGGGACATGATTGGCGATGGTGAAAAATCAAAGGGAGCAAAAAAAACAAAAAAAAATAAATGTACTTGAACCTGGGGGATGAGGCCAATGATGGGAGAGGAAGTGGGGGAACTACTAAAGAGAATGTAATGAACGGTCATCTCAAAAATATGTGCGCTGCGCACACGGTTACAGTGTCTCTCTGAGTGGCCTACATCATATATTTATATTCACATATATTTCTTTTTAAATAAGATATAACCGGATGGTTTTCAACCGCGCAGGCCCGCACATTATTTATTTCCCCAAAAATTGGTAAAGGTTTTGTACCAAAAAAGGAAAATTTTGGTACACTATGTACTTTAATAAAATGGAAATGATAGCACCATTTTGCATCTAAGCCCTTTTTGAAAAACAAAAGTTTTCAAAAGGAGAGGGTGTGTCCCCCTCTCCTTACACCCCTCACACAGGATGGACAGAAAAATGACTTTCCCCC
>KN884683.1:79141-92676 GCA_000934455.1 Apostichopus parvimensis
CCACCCCCACACCAAAACCCTGGCAACACACCATAATGTTACATAAATTCCACACTATAAACCTACCATACACAAAGCCTGTGACATTGATTACTGTAAGTATAAAACTAAACCATGACAAGACACATAAGAACTGATCATGTTCAGATACACTGATAACCTCTGTAACTGTAAGTTACTTCTTTTCTGTTAGCAGTATAATAACTGGAATTGTCCAATGTGATATCCTACCACTATCATCTATTGTGTCATCTGATCTGGACAATATCATTCCAATGTTATGTTCCATTTTGCACCCTCTTTATACTCTGTTAACTAGAAACAAATCAAATTCAGATACATAAATCAAAAAGATGGTGACATTATGAGACTTTATGACACATCACAATATTACATAGATTCCACACTATATACTTACTGTACACAAAGCCTGTGACATTGATTGATCCGACAATAAATGCACCCAGTGACAGGATACAGAAGAACTGATCATCTTCAGACACACTGATTACTCTATCGGTTACTTCTTTTCTGTTAGCAGAGATATCTGGATTAGCATCTCGTCCAATTCCAAGATCATCTATTGCTCCCTCTGATCTAGATAGTCTGATATCCAGTCTATTAACAACAGCAGCAGATCCTTCTAAGATACACTTGATCTCAACAGATGACTCAGGTTTTACCTGAGATAAACTTACACTCGCAATATCTGAAAGGAAAGATATGTGAATTTTAGAAGGGAGTATTTCATTTTCTTGAACAGCTTTTATCGGATACTTAAATTAGGGGCATATGGCAACTATTAGATAAATGAAAGCTTTAAATATTTATTTGAATTCTGCTACTCTTGTACTAAGTTTGTGAACCATGACAATGACAAAGGAAAATAAGGGCAGAAACTCCTTTGCTATGTAAACGTAAAACTGTCTTGAGTAACCACATTAATATGACTGTCTAAATGCAAGTTGCATACGCATAAAAAGCATTACATCAAATTTAAAACTTTACATAAACAAATATCAACATTGAAAAAACATGTTCACTTAGCCTAGGGTTTCAAAATAGTAATCAATATCAAAGTAAAAATATCAGGAACAATGTTTTTATGAGTCTAAACGATTGAATGTATTAAGTAACACAGTGATTCTTGTGTAATCTACTGCTAACATTAGGAAATAATACGTCATGCATATCATAATAAATTACTATGCAAGATAGGACATTGTTTCACAAATACAAAACTGAAGAGCAGTTTTTGTACAGAGACCCTTAGAAATATTAATATCTTACAATACACTTCATATACTCAAAGTTACTAGACAAAATGTGAACAGTAATTAAAGTAATCTGTGTACAACACTCATATCAGATTCCTGCAAACTTTCTTCTCTGTGCAACTGCAGCCACAGTAAGGACTTCAAATTAAGTGCCAATTTATTTACAAAATCAAAGCAAATTTGACAAGAGTCATAAAAATTCATTAAGAAAACTGATCATATCCATGGGAGTGCAATAATTTGGTTTCAGTTTATGTTAGTATCATTACATTAGACATTACTGTTCCCTGAAAAGATTCATAAAAAATCATTAAGAACACTGATAGCATTCGCAGGAATTCAATCATCCAGTTTACTTTGAGCTAGCATTTAAAAGATCATAATAACTGCTGGTGTTTATGTTAGTATCATTACATAGGTTAACAAAGATGTGACAAAATGTCCTTATTACATTATAAGTTTGGAGTACCCATATACTGTAATACGCTGACCACACAGAAATAAACAAGAACAGTGACCGAGGCTCCTTAAACAGTTTTGTATACAATATGCACTGAATATCTAAAACTAAATTTGAAGATAGATTGTTGGCATTATGAGGCAATCAAATCATCAGAAAGTAGTAATTGGTTACATTTGGTTTTCTGAAACAAACTTTAGTTGTGAACGACTAGTAAACAAGGGTTAAATATCTGAAAGGGTATATTACAATGAATCGAAAAGTCCAACACTATGCTGATGAAGATTTCCCGCTAGGACAGCCAATTTCCCACAAATCTGGTTTGGATGGTAACCATTAAGTATATATTGTTGAAGTGTGCAGTATTTATACCAGTTTCAAACTTGTGTAGACTGACTGGGAAAGTTTATGAGCCTAGTAAGAGTACATATTATAGTATGTAAATAAGTTTACTACTGTATGTTTATTTAGAAATTCTGATAACCCTATGAAGCTAATAGACAGTAATCTAATATTTCACGTAATGACAGTTTAGAGTATGCTTACTGTATTTCAAACTATGTATGTATGATCTCATCTCCCTACATGTAATGTATAGGAGATGATATATGTATTTCACCCCACATCAAAATTGAGAGGAAGTGTGAGAGAGTGTGTGTGTGAGCCAAAAAGTGTGTCTCAAACTCTTCCTAGACGGCATTCCGATCAAGTTCAAACTTGGTGGGTTGGTGCCTGATCATGTAAAATTGCACCTGTGAGTAATGATGTCAAAGGTCTGATGTCAAAAAGCTAAAAATTGGTTTCTAATCATTTTCTGCTTGTCCACATGGAGGGAAAAAAAAACCACACCTTATGTAGAGAATGTTGAGACAAATTTTAAGTAGCCCAAATTTTGGTGTTTGGGACAATGACAAAGGTCAATTGAGGTCAAAGGTCAGAATGGCCTAAATTGTGCGAAAATATGTGTCGAAACTCCTCCTTTACTGTAAGTCCCTTCAAGTTCAAACTTACTGTGTGAACAATGGCATACTTTTTAACAAACTTAGGATACCAAGAGTAATGTCATGAAGGAGATGAGATCTGAAACTTCATGGATTGACGCTTGTTGTTTTTGATTTAGAGTTTTGTCATTGAGATATTTATAAGGTTTCTTTATCCAGAAGGGGAAAATGTTGACATTCTTGTCCTCGCTTAGGGAGTTCCAACTTCCGTTTATTCCCGGTAAAATTCAAATTCATTTGACTACTTTTAATGTAAAATCCAAGAGATTCTTCAGTTTGTCTTTCAACTTGTTCATCCAAAGTCAAGTTTTATATTCACACAGATGTAAATATCACTTAAATAAAAAAGGAAAAACTTAATCTGTATGTCAGAACATGGTTTGTGTCTCAATTGTTTGTACCACTATACTGTAAATGAATCATTTTTAAATTTTCAACTTAAAGCTTAATGCTTAACTGCTCATTACAAAATAACTGATAAGGTTGTGATGTTAGCAAAACTTGTTCGCTGATTTTATTCCCCATTTCAAATTTGTGTTGTATTTAAGAGGCTGCATAGCTGCACAATACCCAAAAGCCAATGACAAGTAACTTGATGGTTTCTCGCATACATAGAACATTATGCAAGATTTTCAAATTTTAACCATCATTGTTATGATAGTTATTACAGTAAGTTTCAAACATTGTGGATAAAGAGATGTGATTTAAACGTCCCTCAAAACATATTTCTAATCATTGGATTCATGGACCAATCAATAGTTAACTAGACTTTTTATATTCAAATCTCATATGTACCATAGGTATCCAGTTTCATGCCTCACTCAGGCTTTTTATGTTTACCAGATTTTCAGACATTGATCTGTGTTGACCTACAATCAGTTTTGACCATCACCACTAACCAGGCCTTGAAAAATACGGTTGTCAACCTGCCATTAGCATGTGCAGTAGAATTTAAGCTTTGGCGAATAGCAAATGCACTTCCCTTGACATTTTGGCGGGTGACTCGTGGGCTAGTCAAACCACAATTGTAGCAAGACTATCATTACAAACCTTTCACAGAATGATAAAAGCAGTACCTTGGCAAACGTGGAGCAAGTTTTAAGTTGTTAACTGATTTTTGGCAATGGCCAATCTCAATGGGAATTATCTGTGTAAAATGGTTCGCTATCTGCCATACATTATGTACGGGAATTTTTTCATGTGTGGAGGTTGTACACAAACTTCACAGAGCATTTATAAACATACAGCAAAAGCATCATATATAATCTAAAATAACAGTTTATTACAGGGAAGGGCTGAGCTTACAAAGTATGTAATGTGTTGTAAAGGCATTCATAAATATGTTGTATTCATATATTAATTTCTTAAAATATTAAAATATTAAAAAGTTATTAAACGTTGATGTTATGCCGGCCTGGTTATGCCCAGGCAACCCCTACACAGTAGAGTATAGTACTGTTGGTCTAAGTAGACTACTCACAATTAACATGTGGAAATCCCATATGAGAGCATTACATCACTACAATAATGAAAACTTTAACAAGTTGTCACCACATTATTCCAAGTTTTATAGTATTACAATTAAAAATGTTGAATGCACATAAATATAATATTCCAATGTGCAAATAAGTAGTACCATGTATCTACCAAACCTTAGTTTACAGAAAGTACAGCAATCATAGTGGCGAGTGAATTGTGCGTTTTGGCGAGTGAATTTATAGTCACAGTCACCAAATGGCAAGTACTTTTAATAATATTTGAGGCCTGCCCCTAACTATACAAGACCATAAATAGAAATAAACCACATGCAGCCTTACTTGCAGGACACTGGTAAACACTACAGGTGGTCTCACATCTACCAGTCTGTGAAGTACATGACCCCTTAGTACAAGAACACTCATTGGGACTACACTGACCAGCTGTGTAAAGTCGGAAGCAATCTGTAATGTGAAAGACAGTAACAATATGTTAGAGCACAGCTTGAAGAATGATTATACAGATACACACAGAGGGGTGAACATGATGGAGGAATGAAGGAGAACTTTGCCTGCTGTGAAAGACAAATTAGCATCATGTTAGAGTACGGCTTGAGGAAACAGATAAACACAGAATGGTGACATACAGAGATGAATGATGGAGGAATTTGCCTGCTGTAAAAGACATTAGCATAATGTTAGAGTACGGCTTGAAGAATTATTATACAGATGCACAAAGAATGGTGTACATAGAGGAATGAAGAAGAACTTTGCCTGATGTAAAAGACCGTAGCTCATCATGTTAGAGTACAGCTTGAGGAAACAGATAAACACAGAATGGTGACATACAGAGAGGAATGATGGAGAACTGCTGTAGTTTCTTAAATATTACCAATATTTACTGCAAAATTCTACAATCAATAAACATTCCAAGAAATGCTTTAGAATCACAAGTATGTTGTTCTCAGCTAAATCAGCTATGCACACTTCTTACACTCCTAACTGACAACTGTGTATATATTAAAGTGACATAGACACTACTGTATAAACTGTGCACTAGGCCTTCTATCTGATCAATATAATGAGGCAATCAACAATGTCTCATCTTGTTGCAATGGTTTCTGTTAAACTAAACACTTGGAGAATTAAGAACAAGGTTAGGTAAATTTACATGTAGATTAGCTAGAAACTTGCAATCAGGTCACATGGTTATTACATGCCACACCAGATGCTTTGATAGCAATCAGTATCAGATTTAAACCACAAATCATGTATTGGACTAATATGTACAGTGAATGGACAAAACAGACATCCACTGACTTGATGCATAGGGTACTGTAGACTTGTGAGCAAGAGCCTATTAAACTGTGAAACCCATCTCATTCAAAAACATATATCATTTTGTGTGAAATGTCATTGTAATGAACAACATAGGGCAGCAATCTGTAAACTGTTTACATAATAACAGATGAAAGACAATCCAAACTTTTCTCCCAAATTACTTTACAGTGTAAAAAACTTTGGAAGTTATTTCTCTGCATTACAATTATCAATTTGCATTAAATTTACCAATTAGAGTTGGTAGCAAAAATGAAGCAGGCCCTCTACATGACACCCAATCATATCTATTTGCTAAAAGAAAATACTTGAAACATATGGGAAATTAATTGATTAAATTTCTTTCATGGTATAACCACAATAAAGGTATAACATCCACTACTTTACAGTTATACTTTTCACACAGATGGTGGTACACCCTAGTTTCACAGTTCACAAACAGTGATTAAAATTATTATTGGTTTTCATTTTGGATATGAACTTTTTATTGCCTAAATTCCCAATTTTTAATTAATATAAATAAAGTATGTGACATAAGAGAAGGGAATTTTCTTGTTTAAGGAGCACTTGCTGATGTTCATTTAGTTACCCATTACCAGATGAGATTAATATCATCATAACAGGGACGGCCAGCTAGATGAAACATCACTGCTTTACAGTGTAAGAAGCACAGCATATCTCCACCACATGCTTTATGCTCTATTTAATGCTTATTATTGCAAGTTCCTTAAACTTATGAACAATTGTGAAAGTACAAGAGGAAAACAAGAAGCATAAATTTGAGTCTTACATAAAGTACAAACATGTAAGAGCCATACTTCACATTAAATCCATGTACTGCCATTTAAGTTTAAGAAACAGCTTAAAGTGAATACATGAATTTATAAACGAGAAAGCCTGCAGAAAAGGCTGTGATTTCTTGCCTTAAAATGTTTGTATATGTGTACATTCACCTGATTGGTAACTGATTAAAATGTCGCCAGAGTCAAAATTAAGTCAGAATCAAAGCATCAGAGAGTTCAGCTCTCTTGACAGTAATTACAGTGTTAATGTGTGGAGATATCACATCTATGCACTCTAAAGCCATCAACAAGAGCAAACTGAACAGTTCTGCAACCAACCTCTCAACAACTGTAAGGAACCATTTACCACTTCATGACTATTTCTGATTCATTGCAAATAGTTGACAACCTTACAACAATCCAACTTTCTCCAAAAAAATGAAAAAAAATTATGACTAAGATTGTGATTATAAGTTTGTTGTTCATACCAGTTACACATGATGAGTGATCATGTTTAGAAGCCAAGGTACTGTATCACATACACAGACACACACACACACGTCATCACCATGGCTTAAATTCCTTCGGCCTTCGGCAAGGAAACAAAAAGGAATAAGTTAACCATTCAATGCAGGCGTTACCCAGAACAATGGGACACCATTATTTTTTGCTAAATATTGAGAAAACTACAGGAATCAGAAAGCATATTGACTTTATCTCACAAAACAGTCAAGCTCAAAATAGCTTAATGTAAAACTGAATTTGCACACTTTCCAATCCCTGCATGTGTATGAAGACATTTTCTGATGGTGCCAGACAAGTTTACTTTAGTCACTCATAATGGTAAACTTAAATCCATACAACAGGTTATGAAAAGTTTATATTGACAGATCTATTGTTACACACCTGGCAATTTTCTGTTGTACAGGATTACTGTTCTTGTGTTATCAAGGTCAGACATCACCTTTTTATCTGATAGGTACCTAACCCTACAATACCTCCTCTAAACAGGGGCTTCAATCCCTACTGAAAATTGGGAAGGGGGGGGGCCGGGACATAAATGACTGAACATGGATAAAACTGAAGGAGTGCGTATGTAGCAGATTCGGGATGAAGGGGGACCCCTCGGTCCCAGTTCTCTGTGTCGCGCAGGTGTGATATGATTTCTTCCGACCTGGGGATCGGTGCTATCTTGTCTAAGTTCTTCAAATCGGTAGTCAGATGTAGTTGCAGCGTGTGCATATTTAGTCTGCATAGTCACACCACATCGACCATGCTGGCCATCAGTTCCTGGGCTCGGAGCCACATCCTTGTCGTGATAGAATCTGGGTTGCGGTCGTTCTGACTGCCTCGATCCTTTGTTCTGAGGGACTGGTTATCCATGTCTTAAAATCTAGTACTGCCCCCAGGAACTGGTCAGTCTGTCTGTGTTGGGGTCAGCTATGACCTTGTTTCATTGACTATCAAACCCAGTTCCTGGAGGGTTCGTACCGTCTTGTGTACGTTGTTTGATACGTCCGACTCCGACTCTCCTACTATGAGCCAATTGTCGAGGTACACGTAAAGTGTCACTCCTCTTTTTCTGAGGTGGGAGATGACAGTTCCATCCACTCTTGTGAACACTCTTGGAGCCCTTGACAGGCCAAACGGCAGCACTCTGAATGTGAAGTCCCTTCAGGCAAATTGGAAGCCTAAGTACCATTGATGGTGTCAGTGCATGAGAATGTGCAAGTAGGCGTCTTGGAGGTCCACGCTCGCCGCCCACATGCCCTTCCTGAGTAGTGGTAGAATTAAATTTAGCGTTTCCATGCGGAAATGTTTTGGATTCATAAAGTTTTTGTTCAAGGGTGTTAGGTTTAGGATGGGACGTCAAGATCCATCCATTTTCTTGTTAGAAAGAAAGAGGACGGGAAGAGGGGCCCGCTGGCCGGGCGGCAAATGGCGGTCTAGCGGAGAAGCGGTCGCTGTCTGTGAGTCGTCATTAGGCCTCTGCCTGTGCCCTCATTCCCCATGGACAGAGTGGTCGATTGGTTTTTCCTCGTCCTGTGCCCCGCAGGGACCCTCTTGCGGGTGTGCTGAGAGAAGTTCCTCTGCCTCCTCTGGCCGGCCTGGTCTCTCTTGGATGGTAGGGTCTTGATCTAAATCTATTCGATGATCGGAATTCTTATTTAGCTAGGGTTTCTCTGCGGGACACATCTTCCTGTAATTTCTATTGGAAGTTTCCAGCGAACAGGGCATCTCCAAGGGATGGTAAGGCTAACATCCTTGCCTTGGCTTCCACCGATGGCCAGCGGATTGAGGATACGACATTATCCCTCCTGGCTTTCACTGATCGTGTGGCGACTCGGGGAAATTGATTGAACGCCAGCCTCATGAGTGGACCCAGGAATAGTCATAGTTGTCCAGTTTCATTTCTGGAGACATGGTTGTCATCCTGAGGGAGCTGTTGGTGGTGCCTCATAAGTACTTCCGCGGTTTAACATGAGGACGGAGGTAAACTTCATACCTGAACATGCTGCTACATCCACGTTGACCAGTAGCTCCTTTAATTTTCTCTAATTAGTGTTTCTGAAAATTTGTGACGATGAGGACTCCTTCTGATCTCAGGTTTTCTTTAGCCTCCTACGGGATGGATGGACACTTAAACAGATCTAATTGTCGTCCGGTACTCTGATGGATCGTTCTGCCTTTGCTGGGAATGCAGTCCATCTTTTTTTGTCTGCGATCGCCTCGAACCTATCGTAGCACGAGGCGTCGATTGGTATGGTGGTTCTTGGTCCGCTAGCAAGCTCCCCGGTCGCCGTCAGTTTGGAGACCTGGGTTGGTTTGTGTGGTAGGTCTGGCGACTCTTCAAAGCCCAAGTGCTTTCGGAAGATCTCCACCCCCCGCATTGTCAGTTCTGGACGCAATGTTCCTCCTGCCATAGGGATGTCCTCCTCCTCGAGGCTCCAGGGGTTCGTCTGTTTCTTTTCCAGTCCCGAGAGGTTTACCGAAGCCCTGCAATCTAGGGTGTCCTTTCCAGCGACAACTTCCTCCGGTTCCGGGGTTGGTGTCGGGACCAAGAACGCATCCGGGCTGGTCGTGGCCTCTACCCTCCGGCTCCCAACTTCTGCTTCCGCTCTGGCTGTTAATTGGGCCAGCCACGCTGGTTCTTCCTCATGTCGTTGTTTCTGGGGCCGATATCTCCTCTTTGCCCTCCTGTAACCGTCGGAGTCAGATGATTGGTCTGAGGCTAGTGACCATCTCCTCCTAGTGCCTGTCCTAGGGGATCGGGACTGTGAGTTACTGCGTTCCTGTCTGGCTGGTTTGCGGGCTGTCTCTCTTCCTCTGCTGTCCCAGTATGGGATCCCAGCAGGGTATCTTATTGGCTCTCGGTCTCGGTCCCTGCTCCGGGACTGGCTCTGATGCTGCGACACTCCGGCCGCAGGTTCTCTCTTGTGCGTCCCGAATGGGACCCAGACTACAGTAGGTTTTCTGGTGCCCACGGCACCCGCCTCTCCGTGGGAGCGCTCCTTTGTGAAATGGCTTGGGATTCTCTCTCCAGGCTGGCTGTGCCGGACTTCTTTCTGGGCAATTTTTTCTTGCCTGGAGCCTTGCCCTTTTCCTTGCCCTTTTCCTTGCCTTTTCCATTTGCCAAAATCAGACAGGACGTCGCTGTGAACGTGGGAGGCACTTTTTTCTCTTTCTCTCCTTCTTTCTCTTTCCTCAATCTCTTCCTCTGCCCTCTCTGGGCCCCTCTCCGCCACTTCTCCTTCCTCTTCCTCTCCCATCTGTTCTTACTCTTCCTCTACTTGTGTGCCACTGGGGTTAGGGAGCAAGTCTAACTTGTCCTGAAGCTTCATCCTTTGTCCTGCTAGCCAGGCATCGATCTCTAGCCATTGACTGGGGGTGAACTGGATACACACCAGACACAGGTTCCTTCTTGTGTAAGTACAGCACTTAGGACAAAGGTCATGCTCGTGCCAAGTCCTCCCTAGACAGAACATGGAGTAATTCACGCACTTCAGTTGACTCCGAGACATGACTGATAAACCCCAAGTTAAGGAATAAAACGTCTTTACAAATACTAACAAAAGATGGGAGAACAGGGAAGGAGAAATAAGCTAACAAAGGAAGAGAGGTATAACAGTACCTTAACAACGTGCCTTGGCTAGAGGCCAGCGGTTGAGGCCAGCACTAGAGGCCAGCACTTCAGTTGACTCCGAGACATGACTGATAAACCCCAAGTTAAGGAATAAAACGTCTTAACAAATAATAACAAAAGATGGGAGAACAGGGAAGGAGAAATAAGCTAACAAAGGAAGAGAGGTATAACAGTACCTTAACAACGTGCCTTGGCTAGAGGCCAGCAGCTTACAAGGTATTCATAAAATAGGCCTAAAAAGCCACCCCACTCAAAGAGAAGAAGAACTAGGGATGAAACCTGGAGAGAAAAACTCAAGGAAACAAGAGAGTTAATAAAGGAACAATATAAACAATATAAACAAGAGAAAAGCGAACTGTTGAATATAGCGTGTGTGTAGGAAAACGGCGGGAAAACTAGCCTAACTAAGGTAAACAATTCGGGTAACTGCTACCCTCATAAGTGTTTGCACAGAAAACACGGAGTAATCGCTGCTCAGCCAATACAGCCCTAAAAAACCCTTTAATAATAAGAAAAGGATACTTATCGGGCTGCAAAGTACTCCAAAACAGTGGATGGGAAAAATTCTCATCCTAGGAAACCGAAAGTGGGCGAAATCCAATGGAAAAAAATCCGCTCGAAAATAACGATCTAGACACTTTGGATGGAAGCATGGGAAGGAAGGGCAGTGACCGGAGGAGCCGGTCATCGAGGGTGCACAGTGTTAAAAGGTTACCAGGACATTCTAGGCACGGTACAATGAGGGTGCTCAGGTTGTGGGGAGACAGGTAAGAGAGGAACGAAGTAAATTTCACATTTACAGAATATGACCTCTGGTAACCTCAAATGACCTTCAAATTTATAGAATGAAATGAATTTTTTCAAAATTGCTCGAACACTATACCTCACACGAAAGCTTTCAGCTTAGCTAGAAACAAACTTGTTGATGACACCTTTACCAAAAGTTTACATATTGTTAAAGCTGCACTATTATGAAGACCATTCTTTGTTCATCATTGAAAATCACAATCCCACAGAACCTTACAGAAGGAGCAGGGAAGCTGGGAAGTTAAACATGAAACTCAAAGTGTTAACATTTAGCCTTATACCATCCTTTGAAGTATTAAAGTTAAAATACTATTATAGCTGATGTAGTGGTGAGAGCACAGAACTAAATTCAGCTGCCTCTTGATTGGCATGTGTTGTCTTAATTTGTAAAAGGATGGCATCAAATTGTAAGAATTTTCATAATTTTTGCACAGTATTCACAAACATTCAAAAGATGTAATAACAGAGGGATGCCAACATTTGAAAACACTTTCCAGTTATTTGAAACCTAGTAAAATCATTAACCCGGTATTTTCCTAAAAATTAACCAGTATATTCACAAAATATTTGTAAAGTTCCTTTATATAATATATGTTAACATCCTTATAAAAAATCAATCAACTATGATGAAAAAGAATAAATTCATAGGATACATTGTTTACAAAAATCAAGCAAATCGAACTAGCAGGTAGGTTTTCAGTAGGTCTTTACAAAATCTCTATTTGGCAGGCATGACTACAATTCTACTTGCCAGAAAGTAAAAACTCCCTTGCCACTATTAAACAATGATACATCAACTTAGTCTTTGTAAGCTATATGCTGTATATAGGCCTACAGTAGTACAATAAAAATGACAATTCAAAGGTAACCCAAATAGTTTTAAGTTAATTTACTCAGGTCTAGCCAAGGCTAACATTTGGCATGGCATTTGTAGGCTGAACGCAATGTGTGTAAAATTATCCACATGTCCGACAGATACAAATTATAACTTCCAAAAATACAGGTCATTCCAATTAGTACATATCATAACAACTCCCTGATCATTCTCCCATCCAAATTAGAATACACATCTAGGCCCATACAGAACTCCACATGCAGTCATTACTATGATTGAGGAGAAACAATACCTTTCACTGTCTGAGCCCCCCACACATCACTGTGACAACACTTAGTTCATGGTCACCATACAGTCTGCAGATGGAATATTTCTCAGATGCAGCTAGATCGATTACAGTGAAGTTACAGGACAGCGGGTACACTGTTATGACGTAACGTAGCGAAAGTGTCAACAAATTCCCAACGGGATAGTAGTATTGGCACTATCGTTGGATTCTGTGCAATGCAGCTGTTGCAAGTAGGCCTACGTAGGACCAAGGCGATCGTTAATTTGAACAAGTATTTTCAAAGACGTCTTCAAACTTAAATCCCCTTAGTAAGTTCTTGGCTACTTTTGTTTTGAACTAGGTTAAAGGTCATTTGAGGTCACCAGTGGTGAAAATGCCCCCCAAAAAATGGAATTGGTTTCAAGGAATGACAGCAAACAAGTAAAGAATTCAACACTTACCTGGACAAGCAACTGAATCAGTTGCCTGAGATGAATCTGTGCATATACAAGTTATAGCACCAGGAATGTTGGCAATATTAGAGCCAGCAGCAGGATTACAAGTCACGGTTACTGTATCTCCATTAGGATCTGTACAGGAAGGTGTTGTGAACAGAAGGAAGAATTGGTTATCACCTTGGACAGTATTAATATCTGTTGGACAGGGCCCAATTTGTGGAGGAGAATTCACATCTGTAAAGAAATAAAAGGTTTGTCAGACAAGGCAGCTGCTTAAACAAGGAAGTGATTTGAAAGACTACAATGTTTACCTTTCTTTAAAATATTACTTTAAAAGTAAACAAATAGCTAACACAACTAAATTCAAGTAAATAGTCAAACAGTTCAAAGCACAGAACTCATATGACTGAAACTTTAATACATAATTTGTCATACCAAAATAATTCAAAGGCATTAATGCAGTCAAGCACGATCAAAACCGAGTATTTTTTTTTCAACCAGTTTCTGACATTCAGTAACATCTTACTTCAGCTGTTCAGATCTACTGTTGAATAAATGATATTTAACTGTTGAGAAAACTTGAATAATTTATATTTTAGTTACAGTGGCAAAGTGGACCTGGTTAACTTAAACACAGCTGTCTGTGCATGCTGCATAATTATCCAAGACTAACTATGTGACACCAGTGGC
>KN884684.1:20743-35253 GCA_000934455.1 Apostichopus parvimensis
CACGTCAGTAACGATACTCAATTCTATCGCAACGACGCACGTGGGTTCGTATTCCCACACACTACAGGGTTACCATACCGAGTCGTCGTCTGCTACAGCAGCTAACGAGCTGTTTATGTACACAGAACTTGGCGATTGCGAGTCTGATCCGTAAAACTTGTACTGCGTATATTCGTTTCCGGGAAAATCGGGACAATTTGTCTTACCGGCCGGGACGCTCACTTTTCCTTTCAAAAACGGGACAATCCCGATTAATCGGGACGGATGGTAACCCTAGCCTGGTTGGCCAGAGCCACTAGTTTGGAAACCTTATTGCACCATACACAGTATTTATCATGTGAATTAATAATATAGTTGGTTAGAAGAGATAAATTGCCCAACTCATTCTTGCTTTTTGTTATTACAGTAAGTGGACAGTATGGAGCTCATATTGGTTACATAGTTGAATTGAATTTGACTCGATATCAGTAGAATATAACAAGATACTTTTTAAGAAAAAGTCACCCAGGAAAGAACCTGGGCACGAAAACCAAACTACCAAACGACTGATTCACTCAAAGCCCCAGTCCCCTTGCATCGGGACCTGTGTGATCATCGTCAGGTGTGCATCACCATTCCCCTCGAAAAGGGAACAGATACTACACATGATCTTAGCCAAAAGGCCGAGAAGCGATAGTAGAATATTACAAGAAAGGTTTTTCCTGAAGTACAGCATATCAAGACTAAACATCTGCAAAACTTCAAACTTTTAAAGTTACAATTGAGAAATATTGGCCAGGCAATGCATCCATATGAAAGCAGGCACAATACAAATCGAGATAGTCGTCCTAATTCAAACATTTCAAACTTTAATAGTCTGTGGATTTTTCCCCTTCTTTTTGTGTTTTATAACTACACAATTGTCCACAACAAATTACTAATTCATCCCTTCCCTCCAAGCATGCAGTGAGTACCAATGTCGGCATCAAAGACAAATAGACAGAATGCAAAATGCATTGTGGTTTCGATTATGTAATGAATATGAGCAATTTTCTTCATGAATCTGATGTAATGTATAGAGAGGGTGTACATGTTTACAAGGGTTTCACGATAAAAAAAAAAAGGACAACAAGTTTCATTTTTATCTTTTTCAAATTCTTTCTATTTCTCTTGACCGCCCGCCATCCAAGCTTCCTTTTTGCACATTTATCAACGTTCTTTAAACACATGGACTTAAATGTTAAGGCATTCATAAAACACTCTTTGTTGGAGTCCTGCATTTGAGGCTTTTTGTTAACTCTGTAAACTTCTGTTCTTAACAGTCTTAAAACCAGCATCATCTTTTCCTGCCTTCTTTTTAACATATTTAGAATTCAGAAAGTACAGTAAAAACACATACAAGCAGCAGCTATGAGCAGGACAATTTCCAAAAAAAAAAAAATGAAACAACAAAAAAGCTGCTTTTTTATTATCACATAAGCACATCTCTCTTAATTTATGGTGTTTCTTGTGATTTTTAAACTTTCCTCTTACATTTTAATATTACTTTTGTCTCAATTAAAAGTAACAAGTGAGACTTTTCACATCCGATATTGTTATAATCAAACAGCAAACCCCCTTTTCCTTCGGAAAAACTTCCTGTGAAGTGCTGATAGGTTTTTTGTCCTAGCAGGGAAGAAGCTTACATTACTGACCAAGAAGCCATCTTGTTGAATGGCTTTAGCCATTTCCCTTTGTCTGAAGTGGTTACTAAAACATGTATGACTAATTTCAACTAGTTTAAAGTATGATTTTAACGTGGTAGCTTTCAGGGTGTGGGTCAGGGGGGCTGACTCCAACCATCACTTCTTGGCTACTTTGGCAGCAGATTTGGTGACCTTGCCGGCCTTATCACCAACAGACTTTGTGACACTTTTGATCACACCGACTGCGACGGTTTGCTTCATGTCCCTGACAGCGAAACGGCCCAGTGGAGGGTACTCTGAGAAAGCCTCGACGCACATTGGCTTGGAGGGCTTCAGGGTTACCATAGCTGCATCACCGGACTTGACGAACTTGGGACTTTCCTCAAGGACCTTGCCAGAACGACGGTCAATCTTCTCCTTGATCTCTTCAAATTTGCACGCAACGTGGGCAGTGTGACAATCCAGTACTGGGGAGTATCCTGCATGGATTTCACCAGGATGGTTCAGGATAATAACCTTTGGGTAAAAACACAGAATTAAGGGAAACCGTCAATAAGTAACTACTAATTTATGCATTATAAACAATAAGTTGGAATTCTAATAATACTTCTGTCAATTTCCCTTCTTCAAGTGAGGGCACTAACAGTCAGGGATGAGCGTGGTGTAAAATAAAAATCACAGAACTTTGCAAAAATTGCGGTATAGGCTCCAGTTTGCGTATGCAACAGTGTGTTAGGATAGTTTTGTCCCCTTTCGAAAGAAGTTGTCAAACGGGGTCCTAATATGAGTGATCAGTATTGTTTACAGATCCCCTAAATTGCAGTAAACATAAAATATATTTTTGAATGAACATCTGTATCTCTTTCTTCAAGAAAACCCACAATTTCTTCTGAAAAGAGCAAAAATTTTCTCCAAATCCTACAGTTGATTGAGTTTGTTTGAAACATTTAAATTATAACATCCAACCACAAGGTACAGGGTTAACTAAGGGTGTGATCTAACGGTTATTTCGCTAACCGTTTAACCGGATCGCCGCCAACGGTTAACCGTTTAACCGCCGTTTTCCCGAACACGGCTTTTTCGACGCACCGTTACTCGACTATTAGTATTAATGAAAATAGGACAATTCAGGCAACAAGACGAGGATCAATGTATGTTCATTACTAATTAGGCCCAATAATATTGCGAACATTTCGTGTAATAATTGCTGAAAAGAATAACACACATGAACAGTACTCGTGGTCTTCAGAAGTTTAGATCACTGAATTAATATAACTCGGCCTTCGGCAACATCGTAACTTTTGAAAAAAACAATATATTTGTCTACCTATAACAAGATTTTAACAAAAACTCGCCTAACTTAGCAAACTTACCCACCTTTCCTGCTTACTCATTAAAAGTCATGTTTAGAAAACAAATTACGCATGCAAGTGTTGTGCGATTGGTTGTAAAAATCAAGTTGAAACTGGTTTGAGCAGCCTCCGATTTCAGGGACGTCACGTGCCATACAGTACTGTACTTTACATTTGATACAAAAGTAACTTCAACAACAGCTTCCCAAAATTTGTGTAGCAATAGGTTAAGTTTTAACTGCGCAGCACTGCAGTACCATTCATAATTTGCATATTACACTCGGCGTCCAGATGGCGGGAAAATGTAACATCATGTTCAATGTGTTGTGTTGTTCCCATGGTGCGATGAACTTGGGCAAGTTCGAATGTCGATGACCTACTTATGTTCTGTGACCAATGTCAGTGGGAATAATGTGTGTAAAAACTCGGGTTTTTCCACTGGTTATATAAATATAGACGTTTTACGTAAGCGGAGCGAGTTTTGGGGCGGCTCATTGATTGTGAGGAAGCACTTATCTAAGAATCAATATTTGTGAAAAATATCGTAAGGTTTTTCAGATTTTCTCTTTGAATGTCCCCTCCATATATCTCTCTTTCTCTGTCCACTCAAAACTTGACATTTACGCTAATTCTGTTAAGGGAAAAATTATCGTAATTATTGAAATATCGCGATAATTTTTGAACTATTTATCGTGACGGTAAAAAGCTAATATCGCCCGCAATACAGGCACAGTATAATACCATGTGTGAAAAAAAATGGCTGTACAGGTGCGGACCTGAGAGAGCAATCTGGCCTTGTGTTGTTAATGTTATTACCGTACTTTCTAGAACGACCATTTGCGTCTTTTAGGGTCAACATACTTTCACACGGGATTTCACCATGCCATTGTTCGATGTACATGTACGGGTGATTATGTCGCAAATATAAACTGAGGACAGAAGACTGAGGAATTGACGACACTATCATGAGTTCATGACTATTGGCCTACTACTATAATTATGTTGAACACATTATTCATGCCTAAAACATCGTTTCTGTTTTTTATTGATAGTTTGCAGTACATTACTCAGTTCTTTACATATTTTAAATAATTTTCATGTTTAAAATGTATTTGAATTTTTTTTTTAAATTTTCCGTTTAAACGGTTTGTGATTTTCTAAACGGATAGTGCATTTGCGGCCGGTTAAACGGTTAACCGTTTAAATGGTCACACCCTTAGGGTTAACATCATGAAAAGTTACTTTCCCATGTAGAGATAGCAAAGCTTGTGGTATAGACTGTCATTTGTGTGCACACAAATATCATAACGTTATTAATCATAACGTATTGGTTTTCGAACGGGCCGCAAACATTTTTCATAACTGTGATAGTCACATCTGTAGAGTGGTTGGGGAGCCATATTGTAACATTACAAACATCACTGTCAAGCTGAAACCTACCAAGGTATATATCCAGTATTATCTAGTTT
Source organism: Apostichopus parvimensis (assembly GCA_000934455.1). Taxonomy (NCBI): domain Eukaryota; kingdom Metazoa; phylum Echinodermata; class Holothuroidea; order Aspidochirotida; family Stichopodidae; genus Apostichopus; species Apostichopus parvimensis. The sequence continues at coordinate 25,229 of KN884684.1, forward strand.
ATATTAAAAAATTGTTGAGAATGTCCTTGCATTCGACAAGTAGCAAGACTGACACATTGCTGCTAATCAAACATGTTATTGCTTTGACAAGCCATACAGGCCATTTGGTACTCTTTTCCACCCTGTACCCCAAAAAGAAGCTAACCTGGGCATAGAATGTCGAAGCTTGAATGGGTGGATCCTTCTTGGTGTCACCAGCAACCATTCCACGCTTGATATCCTTCACAGAGATGTTCTTCACATTGAAACCAACGTTATCACCTGGAAGAGCTTCCTTCAATTCCTCGTGGTGCATTTCCACAGACTTTACTTCAGTGCTGATGTTTGCAGGTGCAAAGGTCACAACCATTCCAGGCTTCAATGTACCGGTCTCAACACGACCAACAGGGACTGTTCCAATACCTGCAAGGAAAAAAGTGCCAATGAAGCTGAATCAACAATATCCTCTGATTGTATTGCTAACATATAAAAGGTTTCCAACATCATATCGGGGGAGGCTAACAGCAGCTGTCAAATATAGATCTGATAATTTTCCTGTACTGTATTAGAGTAGTCTGCTCCATTAATGTCAAAACAGCCTAGTCTTGGAAAAGCATGTTAATATTTTAAAGAAACAGTAGCTAAGTGCCCGCTTAAATAGAATATGCCCAAAGCAAACTACCAACCAGAAAGCCAGTAAGCTTATTGTGATTCCTTGCCAATTGAGATTATAATCCAAAGCTTTCATCTTTGTTGATTAAATTGATCAGCAAGGTTCTTTCACTGACTGTGGACCTACCTATCTAGATAGGTTTACTTGCCATGTTCACAAGCTATTTTTAGCAAAAGTTAACTCAAGCCTGTCCCCTAATAAATGTACATAATATCACATTGAACATACATTATCATGTACCCGCTATCTAGCAACACCTTCACTCAAAGTATGATTCAATTCTGAAAATGTTTACATTTGACCCTGTGACCTCATTAATATTCTTGAGATCGGAACCAAATTCAATAGGGTTCTTTTACATACTATGACGCATCTATGTACCAATAATGACTTCAATCAAACTTGTCATTATTCAGTTACCATCTTTACAAGCTATTTTATTGAAAATCAACTTAAGCCCTGCCCCCTAATAAATATGCATAATATCAACTTGAACATATATCACCATTTACCTGCTATCTAACAACATATTAATACTAAGTATAAATCAATTCTGACTTTGGTTGAGGAGTTCTTAGCATTTGGAGCTTTTAACGTTTGACCCAGTGATCTCATTATTATGCGTGAGATGAGCACACCAAAATCAACGGGGTTCAAAGCAATCACCATCGCATAGATTCCTTGAGCCTTCGGGCAGGAATCAAAAATAAATAAATGTGGCTGCTGAAGTTGTTACTTACCACCGATCTTGTAGACATCCTGCAGAGGAAGTCGAAGTGGTTTATCTGATGGTCTCTCTGGTGGGAGGATGCTGTCCAAAGCTTCAAACAGAGTTTTACCACTGGCATTTCCTTGCTTGCGTTCTATCGACCATCCCTTGTACCATCCCATATTTTCTGATGCCTCCAGCATGTTATCACCATGAAACCCAGAGATTGGAACAAATGCAACAGACTTGGGATTGTAGCCAACCTTCTTGAGGTACGTACTGACTTCCTTTTGGATCTCCTTGTAACGAGCTTCACTGTATGGTGGCTCGGTGTTATCCATCTTGTTGACACCAACAATCATTTGCTTTACACCGAGGGTGTAAGCCAATAGAGCATGCTCCCTGGTTTGACCGTTCTTTGAAATACCAGCTTCAAACTCACCTGTACTACTAGCACAGATAAGAACAGCACAATCAGCCTGAGAAACAAAAAGACCATGATGAAAAGAAAAGGCTGCATTAGTTCCTTTTTAATTCATTTATGATTCAAGCAGCAATGCTGCATTCTTTATCTCCTTTTTTGTCCCTTCTGTTACTGTTACTTGTCATTCAGCCTCTGATCCTGCTAGGATCGAAACGTCAGGCCAACATACTTTTACACATTCTATTACACAGGCTCTCTAGTGGATAAGCAGTTTGCTAACAGTTTTATTTTATTTTGGTCTTTAACTCCTAGCGCCTGTTCTTGTACATTGATGCGCAGTAATATATCTGTCAGTACAACGGCTATTGCGAGGAATTGTTGCTGATTATTAAAAGTGAGTTAGTTAACAGATGTTAGACTTCCCAAATAACACAGAATCACTTTAGGACACATTTGGCAAGTTCATAAGCAACAAAGGGAACTATTAATCCTTGAACCTTACAAAACCTGAATATTTGTGGATAGGAGGAACTTGTGAGGACCAGTAGGTAATAGCACCTTTTTTTTTCCCACTGTACTGCCTCACCCTTCTAATCTTACAGTAGACTACAGTAGACTCTAATCAGTAGACTACACAAGTTTGTGTTATACGTGGTACTATATGGTTCAGAAGTAGACTGCAAAAGTGAAAGTTTAGGTGGTTAGGGTTAAACATTACTTCACGACAATTTGCAGGAGAACTTTCTGTTACCCACTTCTCAGGGATGTGCCCACGCTGGGCGGCCCACTCAAAATTACCGCCCAGCACTGTCCTAAAAATCATGAATCCCGTCCAGCACTATTTTCATCTAAAATCCCGACATTCCTAACAATATATTCAACATAAATTGAAAAAAAATTTAAAAATTTAAATTGTTAGCAAAACTAGTACTTGTGTATGTGCTTAAAAAGCTACAAAAGTACCAGCATTTGGCATATGAGCACCTTCAAAAATCGCAAAACAGCAATTCGAGGCAAAATATACAGGAGGAATCAGTCAAACACTTGTAGGCTAGTGGTATTGCTTTCATTTTAACACAGTTTGCTATAAACAACTGTTTACCTAGCCTATCAATAGCCTCTAGTTTCCAATCTCTGTAGCAATAAGGGTTTAAACTGTTCAAGCTACAATGTAACTACCATGTAAGCAATATAGATGATACAGTCAATGCATCATTACGTATGGTTTTATGATTTTCAGTGGCTTGTAATAGAAGAGAGCTACCTAGTGCATTTATCTGACCAAAGATATATTTAATTGCCTAGCACGCAGCAGTATCATGTTGCCGCACTTGTTTTTACAAGCTAACTATGCTCGGGCATATATCATGTGCCTCATGTGACTGGAACATTATCTATGATGGACATAAGTATTGGGCTTATTGATGGCCCACAGTTTGAACCCTTTGTGTATTTGTGAAAGCCAGCTTTGTGCCATTATGTGCTTACAATTGAAGCAGGGTTGACAGAAATTCAGCAGATCATTAGAAAGGACCAATTTTTTTAGTTATATAATATAAATATGTATGTATGTATGTATGTATGTATGTATGTATGTATGCATGTATTAGTTACCTGTGTAGTCCCCATGATCATGTTTTTGATGAAACCCCTGTGACCAGGAGCATCAATGATCATATATTTTTTAGTTATTTAATTTTTTTAGTTATCTAATATAAATTAGTATGTATTAGTCACCTGTGAAGTCCCTGTGATCATGTTTTTGATGAAATCCCTGTGACCAGGAGCATCAATGATGGTGATCATATACTTTTTGGTTTCGAACTTCCACAAGGCAATATCGATGGTGATACCTCGCTCCCGTTCAGCCTTCAGTTTGTCCAAAACCCAGGCGTACTTGAAGGATCCTTTGCCCATCTGCAAGAAATATTAAAGAGAACACCATACACTGAGTTAGTCAGAAAATACATGTATATCACACGTATAACAACACTAGTGATGTATCTTGCCAAACGGCTGCAAAACCAAACACTATCTGGTTGCCCCTCGGACAACCAGGCCTTGCAATTTGGTTGTCTGCAAGAAAAGGTGTCAAAATAACAATGTTCAAATAGGTAAGTTGTCGGAGAAATATGTAGATTGGTGAACAGACCACCAGTTTTAGGGATGATACCAATTTATCATTTCAACTATTTGGGGATATTATGATACAATGCAATCTGAATTTGATGTAAACAAACGGTCCTCTTTCGAATGACCTCCAAAGCTTCAAATAGTCAACTCTCTTGCCACATTGCATAAGCGCAGCTCATTGTTTCCATTCCAAAGCAATGGAATTTATTGGTGACATTAGTTCAGAATGCATACACAAGTCGTCGTCGACCAAGCTATAAACTAACAAGAGTCATCATTACCTCAGCTGCTTCCTTCTCGAACTTGTCAATGGTACGTTTGTCGATACCTCCACACTTGTAGATGAGATGGCCTGTAGTGGTTGACTTGCCGGAGTCGACATGGCCAATGACCACGATGTTGATATGAATCAGATCTTTACCCATCTTGGAAGGGAGTTGTAGGTTGTGGTTGCAGTATGAGCAAATCACACACAGGTTGGTGAACCTTTGAGATAAAAAAAAAAAATTACAGTGAAAGCCTTCAACATGACAAGTATTTTCAAACCTTAACAACCCGTTCTTCCTAGGAAACCTTTTATTTTGGAAAAATACATACACGTCAAAGCTCTGCAAACAATAGTTTATGAAATGAAAAGTTGGTGAATCGTAACTAAACCTGAAAGTCAGTTGGCTTAGTGATTCCTTGCCACATTGTGCATAAGAACATTATATAAAAACACAAACAATTTTCAAAGCATTCACCCATTCATTTTGCCTTCATCAGCAGCAAGGTTCTTGCACAAATACAGGCTTACCTACCAACTTATCTATCAAATACAAAGCTCATATAAGCTTTACCAAGGCAAACATCATGTGTTATGCAGGCTGTTTCAATTATATATTTACTTCTGAGCAATTCCATGGTAACGGAAGGACCTCTTGACAACTGATACCACATTCCAAACAAATTTAACACAAAAATTCCATCAAACAAAAGTCACCACGGTATAACTTGAATACATTGCCATATCTTTGTATGTGTAAATACCTTTCATTTTTTTAAATATGAATATCATGAGCTTGGTAACTGAAGGACTGCATTCCCCCTAACAGCATTTTTGCATAAACTTTGTGTAGTTAATAAGGTTTTAAAGTTGATAAACACAATCCATACAGATTTAGCTACACTATACTCCTTTCCATTTATGTTTGATGACATAAATATAGTGACCAGTTGGTTAATAATTGGTAACGAAAGGACCAAAACTGAAGGACAAAAGGTTTATTCAATATAAATTGCACAAACAATTGTGCTTTTACACTAATGATACAAGGAAACTACTGCAAAATGCAATGTAATATCAAAGATTTATCAGCTACCATAACTAACAAAGATAAGTAACAGCTACATGATGGTATTTAAAAATTAAAATCCTTGTAAAGAGTTGACAGAAAAACCACCACTCTTAATTTTCAACAAGTACAGTTAGAGCCTTGGTTATGCATTATGAAGATACATGGCATATTACAATCAACAGCTTTACAGCTTGTGACAGCCATTTTGTAGCAAAAGGTTTTTGACTGCTTAGTGCACAATGCAGCTCAAAAAGGCACAACTTGAAAGTTGTCTTCAGACAAGTGACAGGGGATGGGGGGGGGGGGGATGGGGAAGGGTCAAACTAGCTCCTGCAGGTTACCAAAAATAATGAAGTAAATTAGAAAAGACAGAGGAAGGAGTAGGAATAAAGACAAGAAAATAACTTCAGGCTGGAAGCATTAACAGAAATTGACAAGACTAGTGCCAGTCAGAAGAAGCCAAATTCACTAGGAGGCTTACTCAACCCTGACAAAACCACCCTCCCAGGAGTACCTTGCAATAACATAAAAAGAAAAAATCCCTTCCTGGTGGCTGGACTGTTTCCTGGAAGTAAATTTCACTTCTCGCATTTGACTTACAAGCCCTTCAGCCACCTGTTTCCTAAAGACCTTAACTGTCTTCAGATATCACTTAGTTGGTCCTATCACTTAATAGTTGGTTCTTTTTGTGCAGTACGGACATATAGCATTAGGCCTACATCCAATTTAGACTAGGCCTTAGCCTAATGTCACGAAAATGGGTCGCCATCCTATGTGACACTATACTATGACTTGAGTAACCCCACAAATCTTGGTGACTATGGGGAGATTTTGTTTAGTTCATCATTCGCAATGTGGTTTCTTGATTTGGCGACATTTTCCCTTACTCTGAGTTTCAGCGGATATGTGTATATATTAACAAAGTATCTACTATCTTAGCACACACATTCATCTTGTTGAGAACGTTCTGGATTCATCCTCCCAAAATTGATTCAACAATCTTTTTACTATAACACAGTAAGTCATTGGCACCCCCCCCCGCCCATTGAGGTAACTGTATGAGACGAAAATCACACACAGTAACAGCCCATGGACTTGGCCGCGTGAAATCAGACTTGCTTTAGTCTGATACAGAACCCCTTAATAAAAGAACTAACAGTCACTTTGGAAACAATATTAGTCGACAGTTATGACATATCCCATGTCATATAGCACATACCATGAATGGAATGGGAAGGGGGATACACTAACCATATCACTTTAACAGTCTGGCAATACACCCCCAATCGATACAGAAATAAACACTAGTGTCGTGTATGAATACTATAAACAGTTTGTTTGTGGAATTACTAAAAATTACCGTGTTTACACGGGTCCAAAAATCGGGAACTGGGTACCCGAAAAAATTGTTTACCCTCGTGTATCACGATTTTCAAGAAATTACATATTGGATGCTATAATAAATGAATTATATTCTCTACTATAGTTACTACTACTACTATCTATTATGCAGACCCAGGGTTCACATTAGCTGCGAGATTGCACGATTCGCGCAATTTGATCGCATTTGGAATAACGATTAGTAATAGCGCACTTGCGATTTTTTTTTTTAAGTAATCCCTTAATCCATTAACATCTTGTAAAATTCCTCGTCAGCCTTCCCTTCTATGAAATAAACGAATGAATAAATAATATTGTGAGAATTCTTTCAATTTCTTCCACATGGTAGCCTAACACCACACTAAGTCAATGGGAATTCTGCCTAACCATTGGTTTGCAAAAGAAAATCACACTGCGTAGGATTTGGGTAATAAATTAGGAACAGGGTAGTATCGCGTCAGGTGGGTACCTTTGTTATTGCTTTTATCTTCGACCACATGGTCGTCTAACACCACACTAAGTCAATGGGAAATCTGCTTAACCATCGGTTTGCCCAAAAAAAACCAAAACAAAATAACACTTTGCATAGAATTCAGGTAATAAATTAGGAACCGGGAAGTATCGCGTCTGGCCGGTACCCAGATAACCTGTGCAAACACTAGATTCATCGCTTCATGATCTCTCATGAGCAAAAAGGAAGTCTAATAAAAAGCTAAATAAAATTTCAAATGGAAGGAGTTAGGAACTACACAACAATTCACAGTCATGTATGTAAAAAAAAACAACTAAAGAGCATGTGAAAGAGTCACTAACTTTTGTGACTGCTTTTTTTTTTTGTCTAAACAAACTTAGATTAACATTGCCGAAGCTACATGGTCTTGACTACTGTACTGAGTTATTGAAGTCTAACATCATAAGTTCACCACCCAACTTAAGAACACATAAGGAATATTACTTCCCAGATACCTTTATGAAAAGGAAACTTTGTTTATTACAACAGTGGAAAATATATTCCGGTGGCAACTTTATTAGTTTATGTTAGGCCTAACTTGGTCTTGGAAATTTTACCTTACCTTATGCCAATGTCCACTAAATTCATAATCATATGGAAAAAATGCCTTTCCAAACCCAAACAAAGCAAGCGTATGAAAAAGATAAGATATCTTGCATGACAAATCATGTTGAAGTTCCCAATTCCTGTGAAAGGCTGGGCGTGATGATGACATATGCTGCTTTGTCATTACTCATTCATATTCACAGCGATTGGTACGGTTTAGCTACATACTCACGTTAGGATATGAATAACCTAACCTCCTATGTGGCATGAACCCAAGATAGTATAGCACAGAAAATTATATGATAAATTATATAATTGACAAAGAAAGTAGTGAACAACAAAAGTACTCCATATTAACTCAATAGGCAATCATAAATGATGGTAGTATAGATATTCTTCAGCACACTGAGCACGTAAAAAAAATTAACTTGTTTAATGTTAGTGTGCTAAGGAAAACTAGTCGAGAGATGATACACCTTACAGTTACACAAGTAACGACTTTTCAAAAGTCATATTTATCAACATTTTCAAACTGAAATCACTAAATACTTTAATGAAATGACATTGCAACTTTTAAAGGGTAGGACTGTAAAATAACGCGTTAAAATCATGAGAAACAAGCAAAAGTAAAACGGATATAAAATTGAGTACAAATTATACTTACAGCACTCGATTGCCACGCGTGACGAAAGGAAAGAGCTATGATGTCACAACGTATATATAACACCGAGAGGGGGTCAGGCAATTGAGCAATGACACGACACCCTAGTTGATTGCGAAATCGCCAGCATGTGTATACATGTGGGTGTGAACCTTAGAGCGTAATAGTTCGTATATTTTAGTCTCTATGGTGTGAACCCTAATTGCGCTGTTTGCGAGAAGTGTATGTATTGGAGTCCTAAATGTAGGCTACATTGAGAAACTATTTTACAGTCGAAAACACTTTTCCCCGAAATAACGCCTCCATTATCTGTGTTTGGTGCAACATGGGGGCTAAAAGTAGTGATTTATTCCATCAATTTATTGGACTGCGCAATTCAATTGATACCATCATTGAAAATGGCTCCACTGAAAGGCCAACATTTTATCACCCTCGGGTCGTGAGATTGGAGTATGGAAGGGCAATGTTCGCACTAAACAATGAACTACTTTAAATTGGGTACTTGCTTACATCATGTTTGGGTAGATCAAACCATGGAACTATTACATAAGTATTCGGTAATAGCTCCATTACATGGTCAAACAAACTATTAGGGATGTTCTGTACTGAAGTGCAAATTATGTCCAATTTCTCCCTATAAAGCCGTCACATCTTATACTACCCTGCAGGGTACAATCCGTGTATAACGTATTCTTTATTAGCATATGTTAGGTTCAAATGGAAAGCTTTTCGCTTTAATTTGCCTTAACAAAAAGTTCGTACTATATAAGATGGCTACTATAATCCTTCCTTTTTTTAAGAACGAAAAAGTCACAGGATTGTAATGATTTTTTCGCTATACAGATCAGATGGATTGTGATGCTGCGAACGGCGTGGGTACGCTAAAGGCCTTTGTTTAGAAAAGGTTGTAAACAGAGAAACCTCATTTGTACTCCCATACGTTTATCCTGGATAAACTGGGCCGGCTTATATCAAACCTTCCCTTTCGAGGAATCTGAGAGAATATAATCAAGCCTGCGAGAGGCTGGGGGGGGGGGAGTCAAGAGAGGGATATACATTTCGGGCCCGGGGTCAATGAGTGGGACCTCAGAATATGGAATTGGGCTACGGGAAAATGTTACATAAAGAAGAAGTGTTTTTCATTATAGACTTCAGGCAAAATGGAAAGTGCAAAAATAAATGCGTGCGTGACTCATTGTTCCCGGGGCCCGAACGGAATCTCGGCGACGGGGTCACTACTTTAGCTCCCATCAGATCGATGGACGCCAGCATCTGAGGGAGATAAAACCTGCACCTCCTGCCTCCATCATGTTGAGTTAATGTTGAAACAATTAAACGGAAAGTAAAACTGAGTGTATATAATATATATATTAACTTTCTCATGGGATATATTTGATATGGTACTAAGAGCATTATAGGCGCGTTTTCTAGACGAACCTTTATATCAACATTATCCACGTTGACAAGCATCGTTTTGAGCTTGGTCGGCAAATACTCAAAACCAGTCGATTATAATATAATTATCGGCCTATGATGTTATACATCGCAATGCAGTCAAGCACATAGCCTATACACAGTACAAACCATGTATACTCAAAAGTTCATTCTTAATTTACTTTTGACGATAACTAAAGACCTTCATCAGATGGGAAAATCGTGGATGTCTCCTGGA
>KN884684.1:45668-58372 GCA_000934455.1 Apostichopus parvimensis
CATCTTCTTCAAAGAAGTCGAGTAGAATCGTCGTCTAACTACAGTATTAAAGCTACTAGATCGATTGCAGAACCAAATCGACTGATGTTCTTAACAGGGTAAAATTGGTTTTTTTTTGCAGCAATTACTTACCTTGATGATCTTGATGAGAGAAACCAGCAAATTGAAATGATTTGTACACCATGTACAATTCCTATGGCATTTAGTTATTTTTTTTTATCATATCCCCCTCACTCCCCCTGTACAGTATGTGAAAGGTGGGAGACCTTGTTTTCAGTCTTGTGTAAATGCAGAACTATACAGATATAATTAATATATGGTCACACCTCTCTAGTAATGATATAATACAATTATGATGTCATTTCCTTCCTTCCTTCAGGCTTCAACCATGACCACAAAAAAAAGAAGCTAACATCACCTGGTGGTCAACAGTGAAATGTCACCAGATGCAGTTATCACCACCAGCATGGCGTCAGACGAGAGTAACTGTAATTGATGTGTAACCTTGTCATCAACCATACTCACCTAATGAGAAGCAGTCACTTTAGGTAACTGTAACCGCCAGCTGAACTTGACAGTAACCAGCTGAGATAACTGTAATCACCAGCTGAACTTGACAGTAACCAGCTGAGATAACTGTAACCACCAGCTGAACTTGACAGTAACCAGCTGAGGTAACTGTAATCACCAGCTGAACTTGACAGTAACCAGCTGAGGTAACTATAATCACCAGCTGAACTTGACAGTAACCAGCTGAGGTAACTGTAATCACCAGCTGAACTGGACAGTAACCAGCAGAGGTAACAGTAATCACCAGCTGAACTTGACAGTAACCAGCTGAGATAACTGTAATCACCAGCTGAACTTGACAGTAACCAGCTAAGGTAACTGTAAGCACCAGCTGAACTTGACAGTAACCAGCTGAGGTAACTGTAATCACCAGCTGAACTTGACAGTCACCAGCTGAGGTAACTGTTATCACCAGCTGAACTGGACAGTAACCAGCTGAGGTAACTGTAATCACCAGCTGAACTTGACAGTAACCAGCTGAGGTAACTGTAAGCACCAGCTGAACTTGACAGTAACCAGCTGAGGTAATTGTTATCACCAGCTGAACTTGACAGTCACCAGCTGAGGTCAGTAATCACCAGCTGAACTTGACAGTCACTAGCTGAGGTAATTGTTATCACCAGCTGAACTTGACAGTAACCAGCTGAGGTACTTGTTATCACCAGCTGAACTGGACAGTAACCAGCTGAGGTAACTGTAAGCACTAGCTGAACTTGACAGTAACCAGCTGAGGTAATGGTTATCACCAGCTGAACTGGACAGTAACCAGCTGAGGTAACTGTAATCAACTCATAACACAACAGTTAGAACAGTCACAACAGTTAACTTTAACCAGTAGATGAAATGGATAGCTATCACCAAGGTTTACTGCAAACACCCGTCTCCCACGCTATGATTGGTTACAAATTAATATGCTTCCCTATTGACGTAAACAAAATACCGATCTATTATAAACAAAACCCTCCATCTGGTTTTAACTATCAAAATCTACCAATGCTGCTCATGGGTAACAAACTTTCACAATTTTAATACAAAACACTCGGAATAACTAGCGAAAAAACTCTCCCCTGCTATTTGCAACTGAACCAACGTTTAAAATATCACTCAGCAGCAACCTCTCTCTGCATTTTAAAATGTGATGTACCCTCCTCCACGGTGCAAACCCTCTGAACCCACGGACGACGTTAAATGTCTCCTGGAGTGACACCTTTCCCCCCTTCCCCCTATCTTGGCATAACTTCACCCTGAAAAATAATATTTCAATACTTTGTTAATCCCTCTGGTGGTGTGGCAGTGATCTATCTGAGTGGGAATCTTTACGTGAAGAAGAACATGTCCCCCTCTTCAAATACTATGTCGGGAACGAGCTGGTCGGGGGCGACCTTGGTCTTGCCGGACGACCGTGACGTACCCTCCGAGAAGCTGTGGAACCAAGGATGGCACAGGATCTCCTCAGTGGTGAGCCGTTCACTAGGGTCGACTCTCAATATGCTGTACAAGAGGCATTTGGCCAGTGGGGACAGTGACTCCGGGACGACGAACAGCCCCTGGCGAATCTTGGCGAACAGTTTGGCAAGCTCGGCGTCGTGAAAGGGATACCGTCCGACCAGCATGGTGTAGAGGATCACACCCAGGCTCCACACGTCTGCTTGCTTGCCAGAGTACACCCCAGAGGGGTTGAGTATCTCCGGGCTGACGTAGGCCGGGCAGCCGTGCTTGTCCTGTAAGGTGTCATCCTGAGGGTCCGGTAGAATGTGCGCATCTTCTAAATTATCTAATACCAGATGAGTTCTGCAAGAGAAGAGGAAAAGAAAAAAAAGCGCTGTAAAGTATTCCGCAATGTCGGTTTCTTGTAGACACTGTCTCACCGAGAGACTCGAGCAGACAAATTTATACTAGATGCAATGATTATGGCCTATGCAATCACTGCACACTCTCAAGGTATGTTCAACCTCTTGGCAAAGACACACTGTTTGAAATGTAGGATGCTGGGGAGGTTGCAGCAAAAATCTATATTGTTATTTATTTTTATTGTTATAATTGATGTTGTTCTTGCTGCAGCTTGCGACCACACAACACTTATGTTGGAACCGCACGGTACATCTGGTATTGCAGACACAGAACCGTTGTTATCTCTTGTATGTATACGAGCTCTTACACACAAAATCCAAACGTGGGCAAAATGCATGTATTGTATACACACCCAAATGAGTACACTATTTCATGCTCTGCACAGTGAGAGAAGCAAGGACTATAGTAGCCACCACTGGAATGTATTTACTGCATAAAAGGATATAGACCGGTTACAGTGGGTGACTGAGTAAAATGGATGCATCTAACAGAACAGGGGGTTCCTTAATAACAGAACCATAGAATTTTTTTCTGTTTTATGCTAAATATACCTCATACTATTTCAACATACTCTTTCATACATGTATAAATATATATATGCTTAATTTAACACTTTAAATACTGAATGATTCAGAGAATTTGATGAATTCCTCATTTTGAGTACATGATTAATACATTGTTTCACTGCGACAGCGACAACAAACATTATGATTTCTGAAATGGCAACTATATAAATGACCTTGTCCCTATACAGCTACAAAATATCAGTTTAACACCGTGGACAACAATATATTCTTGAGACTTTCCAGTAGGATTGTATTTTAATGATCAATTGTTTGTTACCTAGGGAATAGGATCATTTTATGTGTTCAAATTTTATCTAGCAGTTTTGAAGGCTCTGACTTTGGTCTCTTATAAAATACTATGGTCCCTACAGTGTGAAAACTGCACTGTAGACACATTGTTTGGAGTTTCTAGCAATCTCACCATTTTGCATCTATAGCCTTTTTGCAATCAACATGTGATACCTGATAAATTAGTCCAGGCTGTGTATTATACAACCACTGAACCTCAACTCTGACAATATTCACGGTGCACAGAGCACCATCTCATCACTCCCTAGCTTGGCACATAACATGATATAGAGCCCCTACAGGTGGATTCAAGTAGTGCTGCACAGTTTATCAATACACCTCCTTATCAGCACAGAGCCAGCCTGTCTATCAATACTATTGCAACAGCAAACAGACAGACAGACAGATCTCTTGCAACATTTAGGGAAATCCCTACTGGCAGTCTTCAAAGAGAAAGGAAGGGAAGCACAGAGGTTATTGCAACATCTTTGGAAAATGCCCAGGGAGTATCAATATCACACAACAATGAAGGTCAGGTCTAATCGGTACACAATAGTTACAGAAAGTCAAGAGACGCAACTTACAGTATACTGCATTTATGTAGTACAGTATGGATACTGTATGTGCAGTACTACAGTTACTGTATACTGTGCAAAGATGTACTGTACAGTATGTTGTACATGTTGGTACTGTATGGCACAGTATGTACTGTGAACAAGATGTACAGTACGGCATGTTGTACTGTATATATGGTACTGCATGGTACAGTATGTACTGTGCAATTATGTACAGTACAGTATGTTGTATATATGGTATCCGACAGTACAGTCTGTACTGTGAACAAGACGTACAGTACAGTATGTTGTATATATATGGTACTGTATGGTACAGTGTGCAAAAGATGTATAGTACAGACTCAGTACGTTGTATATGATACTGTATATATGTGGTATACATGTATAAAGTATGGTAGATACATGTATGTATTTATATACATGGTACAGTATGAACACTGTAGAGAGATATACATACATGTATTTATGTATACATGTATCCTGCAGTTATAAGGAACAGACCCATGCACCTGGAACATGGAAATTGCACCACAATTTAAGGGGAACTATGTTCTATTGTTGAGCCAGTATTCCCCGCACCAACCACTTGTTTGCTTGCTCATGCTGACGTCAAACTAGTGCTAAAGCCCTTTATCAGTGCCTTTGTTCACTCCAGCATTGACCTTTGACTTGTTACCTTTTACGGAACCTGTCCTTTTCATACATCCAGATCCGTTAACGCTCAAAAAAGAGTTAGTACAGTAAACATTTTGAATGCTTCGAATTTCTGAATGAGAAAATTCCAGTAAAATATTCCCCTGGTTATGGCATTAAAATTACCCAAAATTTCTTTTTTTAGAAGACTACACAGTATGTGAATGAGTGCTTTCAGTTTGGATTAATACCCAGATCAACTTTGTGTTCACACTGAGAGATTATACAATGGAGACTGAATGCACAGAATTTGATTTTGCAATTTTACATTCTGCCGGGAATGGACCGTTATTCCAACTGAGTAGCATCCCAATCTCCTCCCCCCCCCACTCCCTCCACCCTGCCCACTCTCTATTGAAGAGAAATAATGCTATCTATAGTTTCCAAAGTCAGTACCATACCCTAAATGAGACGGTTAACTCTGGTCACCGAGCCCAACAAACTCTTCACATCCCGAAGTCCAACTAGTTAGTTATCGACTATTCATATCGGACTTTTCACCTCCTGAATTCAGACCCAATATGTATATATTTGACAATGTACTGGTTACTTACTGCTCTGGATTAGCGAAGACAAATTTCCTTAGTTTCAGATCCCTCAGGATGATACCGCTCCTGTGGCAATGGGAAACAGCCGAGACGATCTGGCGGAACAGCCGGGCGGCCTGTGGCTCCTTCAGCTTCCTCTGGCTCCTGATGTGAGTGTGAATGTCCCCGTAGGTCGACGGGAAGAAAACGTACGCGTGGTCGTCGCTGAACAGAAGTTCGTGCACATTGTTTATGTTCTCTTGGGGCGCCACGTTGAAGCGCGGAGCAAAGGTCTCTTGGTACTTGGATCTCGGAGCAATCTGTGGACGAAGGTAATTACAGAACTCTTAAATGTCAAGAAACAGGTATATATCTTGAACTATTTACAGGTTTAGATCATTTGCAGTCAGACTGCTCACAACAGTGCCACATGCACACACACACACACCAACTGGCACACACACACAAAAACTGGCACACACAGCACTTTGCCATGGATAATACGTACCATTATTCACAGTACTGTTTGCTGTGATGTAAAGATTGCACGTTACAGTTTTGACGACGTAGTGACTACTGTATGGTATCTTCCAAACCAAATACATCATTGGTTACAAACCTATATATTTCGTGGAATCAACAACTTGTACACAATCTGAACATTGTCTAATTTAAGTCCTTTTTCTCACAAGAAATAAGAAAGACCAAAAAAAAAAAACTTGCTCTTTAACAGAGATCTACCAGTTAACAGCACTGGAATACTATACAGTGCTACAGCACGGTAATGTGTACACAGTAAACCACCAAAGTTCTGTGTTTTTTTCTTTCTGTCAAACACAAGTATCTCTTTAAATAATTCAACCCTGCAAACTTGCATCCACTTCAGAAAGGTCACAACACGGTCCGTCATCCTACTGAATGAGAAATGCCTCTGGCGTCTAGACAATAAAAACTGAAATATCCCTTCGAGACCCAACCTAAATTCTTAAACGTTCATCTTAAGAACTGAACATTTTCTGAAGGCGTGATCGCCCAATCCCATGATGTAGCCAGCGCCTACCATGATTGGACTGTATATATATATATCTGGATTGTGCCAATATTAGTGCGGTCGACTCGGTCCCTTCAGGAGCGCGATAGAATACGACTGACATGAGCAAAGAATTCTGTGGAAATTTGCCGACGGAACAGCCGCGATCAAGTTTTATTTAACTAACGATTGTAGCAGGGCGGACAAAAGATGTCATTTCCTTGGTTACGAAAGAGGAAACTGCGGATGACTGATTGAGCATCCTCCGTTGAAATAGTTTTGTCATATTTAAATTTAGTGTAGCGTGATCACTAATACCAGTTTGGGATGCTGCAGTGCTTACGTCAACATAAAAAAAACATTAACAACAAAACCCATCAATATCTATGAGCTGTAAAATGACAAATTTCTGATGCCAATTTTTGCAGACTGTGAGTTCAGAAAAAAAACCTTCCCGCCATAATTACTTCTACGGTATGTAATATTCAAGCAAGGAATTCTCATTTGGTTTAAAACCGTCGGGTAGAATTTTTCATCAAAGTGAGAGTCTGTGAGAGTGACATACTACTAATACAGATTTCCATTTTTCACACTGGCAGTGAAAATATCACCGCCGCTCAAAACACACATAAAGTTTCTACATTGCCTCTACTGTCTACCCTGTTAGGCTGTTAGCAGAGTGTGGCGCAATCGGAAAACCACAAGTTGTCAGAATTTGGCCGGTACGATCATTATTTGAAGGAAAAAAAAAAAACATTGACTACAGTTTGTAGTCCAGCTCTTAGCATCTTTATTTTTAAGTAAATCTCCCTTTATGTACCTATTTTTAAAAGTCAGTGCAAAAAGGCGTCTCAAAGGGGCATCTAACAGGTACAATAGGAATCACCAATATCCAAATATCCCAAAACTAACTTCTGAGAGGGACCAAGACACACAATTTGAAGAGTCTGAGCCTTCCCCCATAATGTACCATAATGTACAGTAGTTAGTGTAAGTCTATCAATGTCAGTAAATCTTTCCACAAAAAAAATAATATAATTCTGCACTAAATACAGTTATGTTCAAATGAAAGGTACTGTAATCCCACTTAATACTACTTGAATACACCGTCCTCCCCCACCCACCACCCCTGCCCCTCCACCACCCCTGCCCCTCCACCACCCTCAAATTTCTTACAAGACAGTCCTGTATATTGCAAACAGTTGACAATTCTAGAACCAAGATCCTAGTTCGAGATGAAGCAAGAATGAGAAAGAGATCTCGTAGATAAACGCACATTTAGGCTTAAGCATATCATCATACTTGACGTATATACAGTATATATGTACCGTAGGTGGTGTACACTAAAAAGTCTAATTAACTAGATTCGACCGCGATCTGGGAATAGAAAGCAAAGGATAAAATAAATAATCAGCTTCCTTGCCAACAGTTAAAAATAGAACCACTGATTGACCTTATCATTTTCCTGCATTAGATCCGATGACAGTCATCTGTGAAAGTGCAGCAATAAACAGCCACCAAATTCTATCATTAGAAAGTCTTTCCGACCTATTTGTCCCACTTTGGGGAAATTTCCTCCAGTTCTGCAGATAAAATTTCACAGCACGCTGATTCACTGCAATTATTTGTTTCCTTTTCCCACTCATTTGTAACTTCCTTGCTAAAAGCAACCTAACAAGACATTTATAGCCAAGCTCCCCAAAGCCTGTAAAATAGCCCCCATGGAATATTTCAAAAGCTATTTCACAACTCCCAAGAAAACAATAGGCATTGTGTTTAAATAAGCCATTGTCAGATCTAATCTCTCTCCCTCCCCTGATATTACTACACTAAAGCTTATCACAGTTGAGTTCCACTTGATGCTCTATTCAACCTTTAACCGGAAATATATTGACCAGTATTACCAGATGTCTTCAATAGTGTATTCTCTTGTGTGCACACTGGCCACAGTGAGAAAGGTCGAGGATTGTGTATTGTGCAATAGTCGTATAATTGCACAATGCTTTTCACACACACACTGACTAAGAACGTGAGTATTACCTGCCCACTCAGACCAGAATTTGAAAGTGAACCAGATGCATGAAACCAGGTCAACCTGAGGTTACAACACCAAGGACGTGTAGAACGACTGATATTGACTCACTGTGGTATACTTTAGTAGTTAGTAATTGTTGACCAAGCTTACTCACTGTATTAAAATGGTCATGGCTTTGCTTTTGGGTCCCATGATACAATATTGCTCACTGATGATCATAGTTATTGTCATAGCAACACTTTGCACAACTTTTATTTTTTCTTTGTATTTTATTTTGTTTTGGCAATGTCATGCCTCAAGACACAAATTGTCAATACTGGGTATTTCTAAATGAATTTTTAAGTTGCTCTTTAAGGGTTGTTAAACCTATAATATATATACTTGGTGTATACAAGCACACATCTGACTTGCATCCATACATATATTATATACGAACACCAAATTACTACAACCATGTAAAAATGAAGTAATTCAAAATCATTTGGAATTCATCAATTGCTTTCGATGACATGTCACTGGTTACAGTGAAGCACACAAAACAAGTTGACATTATTGTACGTTGGACTTTCGCAAGCAACGTACTTAGTTTTGATCAAATAGCATCGAAAGTGTACGTCATTCGATTCTACAGGAAAACACACTTTTCGAGAATGTAGTCTCTTACACGTCACAGATCTATTGCGCAATCAGACTTGTAATTCCGACGTACTACGACAAAGCATTCCAGGAAAGTTGGAACATTTCCTCTGGGAGACACTTGCAATGTCCTCACTCCGTCAGTTGATGATCTTTGTTCATCCGGAGTTTTGGAACAAATTACGAGGAATCGCTCCACTAAATTGAACCTGCTGGAAAAAAGGCCCACAGCGCCCTGAACTCTTTAACAGAAGTCGCCATGTTTTAAGACCATCAGAGAGTGGGTGCAGGCTAACAGGATGGTCCACACCGCTCACTTCAGCTGGTCCATAGATCAGTGAGTGGGCCATGTAGTGCACCAGTCATCAGCATCGTGGGCAGCCAGTCAGGCTGTCCTGATAAAAGAACACAGTGACTTGAGAATCAGACCAGTGCACTGAACTCTATGAAACTACTCGAGACAAATTCAATCCCAAATATAATAATAATACATGTCTGTATAGGACTCTACACAACTGTCTAGAGAATTGCTGAAACGTGTGCAGGCTTGGGTTTTTAATTTTTGAAAGCATTTTTAGAATGTCTCTAGAGATCTGCTTAAACGTACAGTACAGAACACTCCATTACTTTTTGCAATGAATAGTCATCTTGGTTACTGCAACACAATAGTGCAGGCCAAACAATTAAGCCTCACAGAAACGGCATTCATGAACAATCATTTCCTGGTTTCAGTGAAAACGTTTGCAATGTTACCCTGTTCAGAATTAACACGGTCAAAGCTTGTGAGCTAGATTAGTAAGTTATTGCATCATCACTGTAAATAATGGACAGCTCAGATAGCGTACCAGTTAAATGCCGTGTAAGTTAAAATGAACTTACCTTTACTGTGAATTTCTCCTCCGATACAGAATCCAAGGCCTTGAAGGTGCTACAGTCAATCTGGTCCAAAATAACATATTTTCCTATCTTTTTTAGTGGTTCATTTCCCTTAAGAGACAATGGTATAAAGTTAGGTGGAGTTGGCGCTGATAAATGAGGGCTGATACTCCCACTTAAAAAAGAATTGTTCACACTCTGGGGTGTGTCTTGCGATGAGAGTTCATCCTTACTACGGCCATGGTGATGACCAATAGGGATGGGAACAGATTGTCTACGAATGCTCATCTAGCAAAATATAAAATTTCCTTACTTTTGCAAACCTGCTTTCTTCCAATTCAGGCCTACAAACAAAAAACCAACAGAGAAAATTAACTTTTCTCTAAAACTCTAAATAAATGTACAGTTATTTCCTGAGAGATAGTACTAACAATGTTAATAATGAAGAGCTTTACTTTTCGAATTTGCTGTTTACTGCTAAAAGTAAAACTGAGCGAAACATGAACAAAGGGGCGCGCGCGTTATACTTTTTTTAAATGATATTTTTGGGCCAGGGTTGCTAAGGGTGGCTGACGATGTGAAAGATGTTAAAGGAGGAATACTGAAAAAGTCAAAGTATTTATCCATGAAAACGTGAGTTCTAAATATCAACACAAATATTGAGCTTTCCAGCATGAAGATATTCCGAACTTGTTAATTTTTGGAGGTGATGAGAGCATTTGACCGTGTATTGAGCCAGTCCTGTGTGGCGATGTAGGGGGTCTCTCCCCGCTACAATTTACAAATAACCCGATAACAACGTAAAAAAGCCATGCTTGGCACTGTTTTCGTAGAGAGTATAAACTACGAAGTTATTGCACGAATAAGACACATATCGATGATCCAGCCATCTTCGGTGTGTCAAGAGAAATTGGCGAAAGATTTTGCAACACAAAGCGGTATTGTGGTAACGTGGAAACCTCCAACTTGAGCCAACAAATTGCAATGCAGTTGCACGATGTGACGTCACTAACTGTGATGCAATTTCTCCAGTCCAAGTCCGATGGCTCGGAAATTCCAATTTCTGCTTTTATTTTGTCTCCTTCTGTTGATGCCTTCCCAAATGAGATGCAGAATTATCTGGTATCTCAATATTTCCTTCGGGTTTCTAACTGCCGACTTGCTAACACAACTGTGGAACCGGCAACGTTCTTCTAGCCGATCCCAGCCTAAAGGGTTGGGAGAGATTTTGTTCCTGTACTGACAGCCATGTTGGCAGAAAAGAAATGAACGCAATGTACCTCTAACGTACCACGCACCGCACCTAGTACTTCTACGCGTACCAATATACCTTACGTATACAATGGCATACAAGTACGTGTTATATATGTGTATGTAGTATACGTGTAATAGATGTATGCAGTCGATTTCGGTGCATAAAGAGCCCCGGATGTATTATGTGCAGCTCAGACATATTGCTCCACCTGCATTCATTCAACACATCGTAAATTACACGTCTGTTTTAATTTGTAATAAATTTGGGCAGAATCTTAGGAATGAGCACGAATTAAGTCATATTTTCCATTAAAATGTAGATAATTGTGCATCTTTATCAGTTTCGTTCTCTTTCTATCTCAGACAGAGGAGTGGGATAAGTCGAATAACGCCAAAGAGTAGCTCCTTTCGTGGATTATTTTACTACGCATAAACGAACTACTTTCAGTGTGTAGGTGTGTGATTGCGAAATTTATAGATCATGATGCAATATCTAAACCAAGCTCTCTGGTAAACCTAAAACGGAAGTGATGTTTCCAATTATGGCAATTGGATGACTCAGTTTTGTCTACGTATCAGTTCTTTGAAATGTTTTAACCAATCACCGCATTCCACTTAAACTTGGCATGTAAACGGAACTATTAATGAGAAACAAACCGAAAAAAATCTTGCGAGTGCTGTCGTAATATGAATACGTCTGATATAATAGATCCCCGAAAGTTTAACTTGACTTTTCAAGAGTTGAATGAAATGTTGAGCTTCCAATGATACCCATGATGAACTAACTAGTAGTACATCAAGAATAACATTTTTAGTCCACGACATTACGCCTTGGATATTCAGTGGTCTTTTGCTATAAACTTCTATCATGTTGATTAAGGACACAACATCGGGGAATGGGATGGTTAATTTTCGAGGCCAAGGAAACACTTGAGCAGGGGTTCACCAGTTATTGAAGTTTCAGGTTTACTTTTCAAAAGTTTCCTCCCTTGTAATGTAACGGCCTATAATTTCTGCCTGAAATGTTGGAGATTAACATATTAGCTAATCAAACATATATTTGTTCCAAACGAAGTAAACTAAGTGCTTATAACATGCCCGGCCCACCTGTTGTCTTGTCTCATTTCGGTATACTCGCTTCTATATGATTTCTTATGCCCTGCAATGGGGGTGGGGGAGGGGGTTACTTTGGGGTAGGACAACCTTGGCGCCAACAATTTAGCCTAAATATTTTTCTGGAAATGACAGTAATATTGTCATGGTAAGTTACTGAGTTTCCGTCATATACCACACCTAGTCTACAGTTTATCTCAATTCTATATATACGGGTTTGTGAAAGTAATGTATCCTCCCAGTGTTGAACTTCAATCGAGTCCGACAAATCGACAATTCCCGAGACCAACGGTCCAATGGCTAATCCTTCAGTTTCCGAAATAGCCCACTGATAAGATATATGGGGAGGGGGGGGGTCGGGGTGTTGCGTTTGGCCCTGCCGTCACTGAGGTGATAGCAATGGGATGTATATAAAAGCGGGCGACTATATGTAACAAAGGGTGAGGTGAGCTGGTGCTATAGGCTGAAGGAAGGCGGCTGAAGTTGTTTGTTGTTTCGACAGAAGAAGTCACTTTTCATGGCTTGGTGGCCATTGGGGTTTTAATTATTCACACATATAACATTGACAGATCTATACAACGTCATAATGACGTCAGAATTATGGATATGGAAGAATTTAAATCGAAAGACACAATAACATTCGTACATTTTGAACTTAGTACGAAATGATTTAGAGAGTGCGTATAGTAT
>KN884684.1:80913-106606 GCA_000934455.1 Apostichopus parvimensis
AAAATTTAATTTTTTTTTAGCCTCTGAAGAAGATCCTGCTAGGATCGAAACGTCAGGCCAACTTACTTCTACACAGAAAGAAATGAACATAGACCCATAACTAACTTTCACATATAAGGGAGAGATGGGTGGGGGTGGAAGGAGATGGGATATTATACCAAGAACATCAATATTCATCACCAGCAGATAAAAAGAAATCATTTTCAAGATAATAAGAATCACTTTCAACGAGTTGTTTCAATACTGATCTAAGGTTGCCAACAAGTTTGAGAACAATTTTTTTGGTCTCACAGATCTTCAGAGTTTGGGCTGATCCCTGTCCACTCCACCCCCCCCCTCTCGGACCCCAACCCTATCAACGCCCCCTAGTTACGGGCCTGTAAAATGTAATTTCTACGCAACAGAAAAGAAAAAAAAGCAAGAAGGCTGTTAGTACTGATGATGCAACCAAAGTGATCCCCACCGATGTTTTTCCTTTACCTATACAAACTGTGCCTGTTCCTCTTCCTGGAAAGAGAGCAATAAATAATTCCATTTGCCATAATTAGAGATAAATCTACAATGACAAGGGGTGGTCCAGCAGATTTGGCAATACCCAAAAAAATAAAAAAAACAAATGTAACCGGCAGATATATTGAAATGAAATAAAGTTTTAGAAATGAAAAGAAATTGCAAAACGTCTGCACGTGGCTTCACATCCTCTCTTTACACATTTGAGGGTGGGGGTGGGGGTCAGGATGGGGGGCATTAACATCTGCAGCTCCAAGGCTCTGGATAACTTTGCCATTGTACTTAAAATAAAACAACAAAAACTGCACCTTCTGTAAATTCATTTGAATCGACAACTTAAAGACCCATCTTTTCGGTTCTAATTTTGACTGTTCAGAATTTTATATTTTGAAATTTTTATTTTAGTTTATTTCTAATACACATCTCCTGCTGACATACCAAACCATGATGGCGAGTCACATGATCTCTGCTAAACCCAATTCTTGTAATGCTATATTTTCTATGGAGTAAAATATCACAAGCTTTTTTTTCTTTCGTTTTGGAAAATTGCTGATTTAAGTGATATACTATAACATATAACATCACCGGAGGAAGGAAAAAAGAAACTTCAGGAAAAAAATTGTGTGAAAAATTGCTGAATTAACAGTTAAGTGATATGTTATAACTTATAACAGCACCGAAGGAAGTTCTAGTAATGTACATAGTTTTAACGCTTTCTTGATGTGCAATCATTTGAACATCTTATCTATCACGGTTTTCATATTTTTTAATTGTTTCACCTAGTTCTAGTAATGTACATAGTTTTAACGCTTTCTTGTTGTGCAATCATTTAAACATCTTATCTATCATGGTTTTCATATTTATTTTTTTTTAGTTTGACATGTGTACTCCTTTTTATAAATATGCTATATTTATACTGGTTTCAATAAATGAAAAATGAAATGAAATGAAACTAAAACAATGAACAAATGTGACAAGCACCAGAAACATGTGATGGTGACTATTGCATAAGAAGCATCTTGAATCGTAGCGATATGCTTTACAGGGAAGTGATCAACTCTGCGTATGAAAAATGAAACAGGAATGTGGATAACCAACAGCGAGCTGTATCTACCCATGCTAAAAAACATTAAAGAAAAGATGATTGATTTGATAAATTTTGATATTTTTTATTTATTTTTAATTTATTTTTAATTTATTATTATTTATTATTTTTTTTTATTTTTATATATTTTTTATTTTAATTTTATTATTAATTTTTAAGTTTACATATTTTACCAGATAATTTATGATATTTCTAAACCTACACTGCACCTCACATTAATAACATCCGAGTGGATGTTTCAACAACAAAAAAAGTTCCTCTTAAGGTTTTCTGAAGTGCAAAGCTGGTCGGACTAAAACAAACATTGTTATTATAGACATTTGAGGGTTGCATTCGTTGTATGATAGATAAAAGTTTCACTGTCTCAGAACATTTGGAAAGTCCTATGATATATTTGGCAGGCCTATAATCAAGATGTTACACTAAGCAGAGGGTGCGGTGGGTTGTATGTGAATTTGGGAAGGGCAGAAAGAGGGTGGGCATGCAGCAGTTGCAAGAATATAATTTTAATTAGTGTAAGTGTTATCTATCAAAATGACTTGCATCTTTGAGCATGGGAGGGTGGAGGGGAAGGGGGGCAGGGGCCAGGAGGAGAGTGGGAGGGACAAAACTGGGTGTCACAATCCCAACTCATCTCTGAAAGCTATGAAGCTTTATTTAAAACATGAGTTACATGTCATCAGATGATCCCATGGAATTTAAAACTTCCAATTCAGATATCCTGAGTCCCAGCAGTAATTTTGATCGGGAATCATTAGCGTAAGGCGGGAGAAGCAAAGAATTTGGTCGACATCTTTAAATTTCAAAACAAGCCAGAAATTTCAGAACCTGCTTTGTTATTTATTGGATGGGGGGGGGGAGAGAGGAGGGGGGACTACACCTTTCTTTTTTGGTAGTTCTTTAGAATAAAATGCCATTACTTCACCCACTTGCCACTGCAGAACTTCCCTACCACCCCCCAACTCCCCCCCTCCCAATCCCCAAAAAGAAAAAAAATATATGAAAGGAGACTTGAAATTCATCAAACAAGAGAGAAGATAATACGTTAGACAAGTAGCCCTATATTCGAACAAAGCAAACTTACGATAGCATCTGTTTCATGGCCTCCACCTGACTGCTGGACCTCGGTATGGGGGGTGGGGTCATCGGGGCGGCCACCACCGTCTTAGGGGTGCTCTTCACTGTGGAGCGAATTCAAAAGATTGAACATGTGATCACATAGTCAAACTAAAAGTGGTTTAAATACTACTATCTATTACATTTGAATCGCAACAATAACTCATATTAGAGTGTTTTATTGTACCATATAACTACACCTTCCACGTTTCTAACAGAGGGCCTGAATATATCCAACAGAAATGTGCATAATCCTGTGTTAATTACCTCGAATGTGTTTCAACGACAGTCCACTTTTACTTTTTCATTTTGGGTTTCGCCGTGCGTGCACAATTTACTATACAAATGACTATGTATGATAATGCTATGAATATTCGTAAGTTTGCGCATATAATTAATAGCACAATTAACCCATCCTAATGTAATGTTCAAACTTAACACTATAACTCTTAGCTCATATACAGGTGTTGATCCAGGGAGAGATGTTAGGGGTGCACATCCCCCTCCCCACTTTTCAACCCCACACCAAAAATTAAAAGTTGTAGTTTTACTTTAACCCTGTGTATAGACCTAATTATATACACATTTTATAGCCTAACGCTGCCTCAGAAAACATCTTTTCAGGTCTAAAATTTTTAATTTATTATTATTATTATTTAATTTTTATTTATATTAATTTGTTATATGACAAGACACAAAAAATTAGCTTTCCTGTCACCTTCCATTAAATGTCCTACTTACATGGACTTCCCATCAAATGAATATAAACTAGAAACAATTATGAGCAGCATCATTTGAATGAGCCAATCACAATGAGTCTTACAGATGCATACTCTGCTTCGTAATCACTAATTGGACAAAATGATCTCTGTATTAAACTGACAGGCTCCCCCCCGCCCCACCCCCCACAACTTGGCAACATAAAATAAATAGTAAAAATTGATCAAACCTTGTAATAGTGAAATACATAAGATTCAAGATAAAATCCACCACCACATCTAAATTTGCAGACTAAGTGGTTTTTTGTGAAATGTTTTCAGTGCATTAGATGTGGCGTGAGTTTGTGCTATAATAGTGTAAAAGATGTACCCATCACCTGATGTTTATTCATAGCTCATACATATTCAATGAGTTTGATTTATAGCTCATACATATGCATAGATCAGAATCGCAAACCACGGACTGGATAAAAATTTGTAGCAAAATATCACTATAGCGTCTGTAGATGATGCTGCCTGCCATGAAACAAATCACAATGTAATCGCAAGTATCAAACTAAATCTGTACTCTATAAAAATAATGATCAGATTTATTACAATTTTTGTCATCTATCTTTACAATAAGTCCTGATATGATCTGGATCACCATAGCGATATTTGTTTTCCAGTATGATGTAGTGAGTCATATATCGTATGTACTGCTAAAAGGTTTTATATATGTATTATGCATATCAGCCATTTTGGCCACTTTGATCCAGTAAAGCATTTACATGGGGAACATTCACAGAAATATTTCAAACTTATAAATGCGCAAGACAGATTGTAAATAAAATACAAATTTATGTATCAAACAGAACAGAGAAATAAAAAAAAAAAAAGGGGGGGGGGGGGGAAGAAAGCTTTCCCTCATCACACTAAATCAAGCACGGGCAAACTTAACATGAATACCGAATCAACACGAAGATGCACAGACAATATGCCAATCAATACAACACCAAGCAAAAATATGTTTTTTCATTTCATTTTTTCAAAATGCAAAAATGGGGCACACATTTTGCAACGATAGCAGAGAGGTTGATACAGAACTTGCAGGAAGGGTAGGGTGGTTCAGAAGGTGTTCAGGAGGGGGGGGGGGTTAGCAAGGGGGCTGACATGGGAAAATTTTTTAGATAAACAACCAGAACATGCAGTGGAGGGGGGATGGCAAAGAGAGAGAGAGAGAGAGGTGGAGATAGGAGAAGTCGGAGAAATAGTAGTTCATGTTAATTCTTTCAAATGAAATGTTCTTTTTAACATCAGTAAATGTGGGGATATTTATTACACATTTGGCATCCCACAGTTCCTCCATCATCCAAGAAAGGTTCTCATTAAATTGTATTTTTTTTTTTTAAATTTTTGTTGTCTTGAATCCATTATTTGTATTTTTGCCTTTTATGCAAATTCTAATACTGATGGTTTTAGAAAACTTTCACACAATGTGTTCCTTTGGCTGGCAGAAGGACCATACATCGTAAAATGTACCAGCTGGATTAATATTAAAATAACTTTAAATAAGATTTTGAGGTCCCATTTACCAATGGCCACACTTTAAGACAAGTAAACAAAAATCAATATCAATAGAGTGTACGTATATGATCCCGGTTGAAAATATCTGAGTATATTAACTTCAGTGAGCATAGTTCTGATCTGAAAATTTTTTAAAAATTGGTCAAGAACTTATGACTTTGTACCTTCACATGGAAAAATGTAAATTGATAAATCTGGATTGTTGATTTAATGTTCACGGAGGAGACACACCTCTAACCTCAATAAACCATTTGAAACCGGAAATTACGGAAAAATAAACAGAGAGGAGGAGGGAGGGAGAGGAGGTGTCGTGAAACATCATGTCACGGACGTCTCCTTCTTATTATTGACTGTAAAATAGAAAATAACTTTATGAAATATATTCTGTCAGTACTAGAAGCTTTCAAATGCTAAGAAAACTTGGTGTGAAATTTATTAAAATGAGTTAAAATAATGGATATAAAATGTTTGTTATGTTGTTTGTATAAAATGTATTAGTAAAGAACACAGAATTAGAAGGAGGTATCACTGTTAGTAGGTAAACTGAAATGAAACGGAACGACAGATTCTGAAATGACCAACAGGAAGATTGTAGTAGGGTTCATAAAGTTTGCCATCACAGCCTACAAGACCTAGACAAGATAACATTGTCGTCAACCTGTACAAACAAAAAAACTGCCAAACTATTTTGTAACAACCAGTCCAGTCTTCTGACGGCCCCTCTTTCATAAAATATTTTAATACTGAAGGGATCCATGTTTTGGAATAAGTGAAAAACCCTGTACGGATACCTGTCTACATATTTATCCTTTAATTTAAAGCACTTTTTGCCCCGCAAAATGTCTTCCCACACCTTTCTTTAATACCTTCAACCCTATCATCCCGCCCCTCTCTGTCCCCCACAACCAGAGGCAAATATACATATGTTTTTAATGCTTCATCCTCCTACATGCTCCAACAAAACCCTGAAACCTACCCCCTGCCTCCCTCCTGAAATCTACAACAAGTACACACATTTGAATGCTATTTCCTGACAGAGTTTAGAAGGCAAAAGAGACCTATGCCTGGGGTTCTGACTTGTTCCTATTAAACATAAGAGAGGAGGAGGAGGAGGGGGGGGTGTGGGTAAAATTCCTTAATAGGAAATAAAACTGAATAAAAGCTGTAAGTCTGACCAAAATATCTTTATCAAAGCAAACCTTTCACCCTAAAATATGTTATTTCATGAAGTTTAGTAACAAGAACAATGAAGTGATGTTTAACATATTAAAACACAAAGAAGCGACAAAAATCAAAAGCGCACACAGAAAACAAGAACTTGTCGTTCCCTGGATAACTTTCACTTCTTAAGCCAAGTTGATAAAAACATCTGCAAACATTTGGTTGACACACTAAATCTCATAGCAAGGTGGGGTACACCCTCGCAAGGTTTGTCTGTGGAGCATAACGAGGTGAGGTACACCTTCAGAAGGTTTGTCTGAGGAGTATAACAAGGTGAGGTACGCCCTCGGAAGGTTTCTCTGAGGAACATAACAAGGTGAGGTACGCCCTCCAAAGGTTTCTCTGAGGAGCATAACGAGGTGAGGTACGCCCTCAGAAGGTTACGCGATAAAAGGGGAAAGAAACGTTATCTTGAATACAATAAAAGATTTACAAAATGCTTTGTTTAACATCTGCCAAGCAACATCAAAAGCAGCCGACAAATGCCACAAGTCACAGACAGGTTAAAGCGCTGCACATCTCCAGAAGCATACAAAGTTTGAATGATATCGGTGTCCTTATAGGGATAAGTTGATTTGCTTCATAAAACATGCTGGAAAGTGTCTGCCTCTTTTAGGGTCAACACAGCGTCCCCATAGTATTTTTGTGTATGGCTAAGATGTGAATTTTTTTTTTTAATTTCGGAGGTAAATTTTGTGATTGCATCTGGCAACAGCAGAATGAATGATGTCATCATGGCAATTTTGACTGAAAATGTTTCGGTTTTTTTTCTTTGTAACATTTAATTTAGCTCACTTATTCACAGATAAAAACAATTTTTTTTTTTTCAAAATCAAGTGCATTCTGATGACAATCTTAATCCAGAGAACCTTGACAGCTTTAATAACAAACATTCCAAATTTATCGTGTTGCAAGGAAAAATCAACAAGATGATTATAACAGGAAAGTAAAGCTTTTTGAAGTACATTTGCCGTTATGACATCACAGGCCAACTACTGCGATCTACTCCAGGATTTAGCCTGTCAAAATAGGTTCCATTCGATCAACCATATCACAAGTTAGGGACAAGATGGGAATATTTATCATCTTCAGTTAATGTCACATTTATTGCCACTGGAATACCCCTTTAATAGTTTCTCCTCTTATTCTTGTATTTAATTTTACTCTCCCAGTCTGTACTTTAAAGCAGCATTTCAGGGTTCCATTCAGATTCGAGGATCATGCTACGAAAGCGTACACAAATCGATCTTATTCAATAAAACTATATTTTGTATCTAGTAAGCTACTTTAAGCAGAATTCAGGAGTGTATTTACCTTTCAGAAGTCATGCTACAAGCAGCACACACACAACATTGATCATATTCGATAAAACTATATTTTGTGTTTATATCTTATAAGCTACTTTAAAGTAGCATTAGGGAGATCTATTTACCTTACAGGAATCATGCAATGAGGGATATGCAACATTGACTTTCCTCATAAAAGAAAATGTTAAGCTCCTTTAACGCTATTCACACGTTAAACCGTCAACCAGTTTTGAGAGAGATTATAAACCAATTTTATCAATGTGAGGACATCTAATGTTTAACGCCATTAAAACAAACTTCAGCACAGAAGATTTTATAAGACGTTGTTTTCTGCCAGGAATAATTAACTCCTTTTCATAAAAAATATTAAAAAAAAAAATCACAAAATGAATAAATTAAGTGTCTTAAATTTCTTGCCGATAAAGACCTTTCGAGTCGATAAATCAAACTTTGTACGCTTCTCTCATATGACCAAAGGGGGTAACAAGATGGCGACCTTTGTTTACCTTTCTGACTCGCTGAGGAAATTGACTCCACCCTCTCTGGTGGAGGAGGGGGGTTGGTTATAACCAGGGTGGGGTCTGAAGAATTCCTCTTGTGGCCTGTTTCCATGGGGGACTGGGGAGTCTTTTTACCTTTGCTGGCATTTGCATTTGAGCTATTACCAACTGCTCCATAAAACAAAAGAAAAAGACAAAAAAAAAAGAAAAAAGGTTTTTGGAAAATGAAAAACGAAATGAGATTATACATTAGTGACAAATCATAACGAAATCAAACGAAAAATATGCGATAAAAACTGAACGTAAAATCAAAACGTGAAACAGGCTATAGAAATCAAATTGAATGAGATGATACTGTGAAAAGAACGGAAAAAAAAAAAAAAAAACAATCTTGTCAAAACATGAGCATGGATAAAACAAAAGAAAAAAATGAAAAGCAAAACTAAATCGTTGAAAAATTAGGTACCATTAGATGGTTGAAAATGTTGGTTATTAAATTTTGAGTCATCTTGAAATTATAAGTAAAAACAACTGCATTTAAATTGAACAAATCAAATGAGATGTGAAAATGGTGCATTGGAGAGAAAGAGAAAAGCAAATTTTCTCAAAGTTATTTTATCTTTTCAAGCTATTTATGGTGAACGTAAAAAATGGAATGAAATCTACTTTTCGTCATGTATGAGTGTAAAAATGGAGGACCGCAAATTAGAGAAATTCAGTTCTAAAGTCTAAACCTGCTTTCCTTGGACTTTTCCTCACAAGAAAGAAGTTTATTTGTCCTCGGGATTGGTTTGGGATGTCCCATCGAACAGAGTTCCATATATTGTAATGCTACGACTTAAACCAAACGTTTCTTGGTCAACAAAATTCCTATAAACTTTATCTTTATTTTCTATCAGTAAAATGTTATTCACAGCAAAAAATATTGGTACTATTACCAACAAAGTTATGAATGACAGCAAAGTACTGTCTCAAACGTTGACAAATAACTTTTGAAAATAAAATGGTCAAATTGAAGTGATCTATACTTTTCTTAAGGGTTTACATTTTACTGGTTTAATCAAATGGTTATGGAAGTTCTTGAACAACGACATTTGCCTCTTTAATACCTCGTCAGTGAAACGTGACAATTGCAACTACTTTACATCTCAAAAACGGAAAAGTCAAATATATGATTACCCAGAGCTAGTCTCTTAAACATTACATCTTTGCATGTTCGGATTTGGAGGGTGAAAAGGTCACGAAAACACAGAATGGACAGAGGACCGTCATGCCAACAAGCCCCCATCACCCCTCTCCCACCTCAATTTACGTTTCTAAATGGATGAAATTGCACCATACCACATTCCCCATATACCAGGAACCCTGACACAGGGCATGGTTCCCTTCTCAATCATTTTTTAACAATTACAAACTCACATGGTATGTGGTAACTTTTTTACACACATCACTTTGTTCTGACCCCTGGACCCATCTCCCCCACCCCCCCCCTCATCTTAACCTGACATGGTAAGTACCAAACCTCAGAAAATTAAACTTCCAGACTGTTTCCCTAAAAAATGTTGATCGTTGTTCTTCAACATGTGGTTAAAAGGACACATAACTTTGTTCTGACCTCTGGACCCTCCCACCCCCCCCCCCCCCCCCATCTTAGCCTGACATGGCATTACCACACCTCAAAAAAATTAAATTCAGGACAGTTTCCCTAAAAAAGATATACTAAAAATTCTGAGTGTTTAACAATTTGCTATTGTTATCCCTTCAACAATTGGTAAAAATGACACATTTCAAAATATGCTAATTAGTGCAAAACAGTGCAAAGACAGGAAGAATAGCTAATAAAGAGTACACAGCTGAAAGACACAGAGAATTGTAAGTAAACAGCAAATTTTAAATCTAACAACCTACGGGTTGTTGGAACCTTATTGTTTGTGTAGTTTAAGGCTACTCCTTAACTTGTCAAAACTGTTTGGCTCAAGAGGCTGACAACATCTAACATATTAAACTATATCGTCTTGTAAGTTGCTTTTATTAAAATACAGAATTTTGATGACAAGAGATAAGGGCTGCTTGCAAACATTTTAGATACCAAGACAGACTAAGTTAAACTAGCAGGCTTTCCCATTTTTACGAAGGTAATACCAAGTTTTATTTCCAAAATAAAATTAAAATTAAAATTTGGATGACAAAAGGCTGGTGGGAGGGCTTTCGTTTAGAAGTTGGAAGTTTTATGGTCTTGATGGTCGCAATGTACTGTCACAGTTTGGAGTACAGTCAAATTCCGTTTGGCCTTCTTGTGAATTTTTTTATACTCCAAAGGGAATTTTAACATGGCCAGGCATACCTCATATGGCTGCTAACATACCGAGATGGTGACCTTTTGTAAGACATACATTTAAATTTGCCAAAATGCATAATTTGACATATTTCAAAGCAGTTTTAAACACCCGTCTAAATCCAACAAGTTTTTACATGACATATTTAAACGTTGAAGTGTCTCAAATTTTCATACCTTTTTTATTTCAGATTTAACCCCAAATAAGAAAGCAGATGAAACACAAAGTGTTGCTATAAATTGTAGCCAAACATGGCCTTAAATATTTGCTCTCACATATCTCTATCCCTTGTTTTTCTTTCTTGTTGTTTCAATTCTCAATTTCTCATCCTTTTTTTTGTGTAAATATACATTTATCAAAAGATCCCATTTTTAGAGATGTAAAACCTTGATTTATCAGATACGGGAAATAACAGTTTCCATAGTTTCAACCTATTTTAGTTTTCACTTATTTTCTGCCTCTTTTTGTTAGTATCATTCACAAAAGATTGTTTCACTCACAACGGATCGTTGAAGTCCACAATAACTCCAGGTGTGACGAAAAGAGAGCTAGTTTTGGGGGGAAAAAACATTCTTCCTGGATAAAATTTGGACGATATTCGAGGATAGAAAACTTTCAATAATGACAATTACCATTGATGTCCTTCTCCTGTTCTCAAACATACTATGCAACAGTCTTTAATTGAAAATGTTTGCAATAGTGAAAGTATAATGCATTGTGGGATAGGAGACATTTCTCTATGAATATTCATATGCTCTCATCCAAGAAGTAATGTATATTTATATACCCAGGACATGCAACAAAAGGAAATCTATTAACATCTGCTAATTGGTTATTGCTGACTCAGTGAACGTTCTGCCTGGAGAGAACATTGACTAGGTCTACATAAAGGGTATGGGAAGGAGGGGAGGTATGGTTGAGAGTGGGGTGGAGTGGGGAGGGATGGTTGGGGGTGGGGTGGGGTGTCAGAGACATCCAGGGTATATACTACATGCATTTATAATTCCATCTGGACTGATTCCAATCCAATATGTAATATATTATTATTTACCACACAGATGCATCAGCCAATGAAGGCTACTTCAAGACAGTCTTGAATTAGAGTATTGGTATCCCAGTCCAGAATGGAACATTTGAATAACATAACTCTCCACAGAGTGTGGTGGGGGTTGGGGGGTGGGCATTGTTATCACTTACCTGTCTGCAAAGGGATTTTGTTATCTCATTCCTGTTCAGAATGGATCATTAACACCACTACACCCTGTACACGGACCACCAATGACAAAACAAGCACTACCACTGTCACCACATACTCGATATTACTATTAGCTACAGACAGGAGGAGTGTGCCCAGGCAGTTTACAATGCAATCAACACATGCTAATATTGGAAGAAAAAACCCAGAAGATAACCAACCTGTGAGGGGCATTACCACACAAACCAGTGCCTCTAAATCATGCCCCCTAGATGGCAGTACCCACATACTATTGCATGTGTAACTGTATTGCTTTACCAAAGATGGAAGAAACCCTCCCCTTGCAAGCAGTTTACAAAGTAATTTCAGACTTTGTCAATAATGCACCGAAGACAAGGACCAGTCAAGGGGGGCATCAAATACCATAAATAGATACCTGTTCTAAAAACAGCTAGTGCCCCTAAAAGGCACATCTACTGACTACTGTAACTAATACTGCAGGCCCTTCTAACACTACAGCAATACAACATACCGCGGGCCCACCTAATACTACAGCAATACAACACACCGCAGGCAGTCAGTCAGTCTTCAGACTAAAATGTGGCGAAAAATTGTTATAAAATTTTTCTTTTTTTTAAATAAAAAAAGCGATTGAACCGGCAATCTCAAGAGGCAGACACCATTAGATAGCTACCCATTCTAGTACTGAATAAAGAGGGTATGCAATTATTTAAATATATATTGAAATTAATATGTAAATATTTTCTTCCCATATATTTGCATGCAATGATCCACTAAATGATCCTTATATATGCAGGAGTAACATTTCCCCCCCCCCCCCGATTCTTTCGTCCTAAGGCTAGAATAAATAGAAGACTTTTACATTTTCCTCTCGACTACTCAGATGGTCTTACCCGTCCATCATTTGGATAAATTTAAAAAAAAAATTCTTCCGATCATCATGTTGATATCCAGTCAATTTTTAGAAATGCAACACTTCATCCACACAAGGTTCATTTGGGGGTTTTTACTAAGAAAGCAGAAGGGCCATTTTAAGGTACAAACTACAGATAGAGGTAAAACAGAGGCCCTACATTCATTCATTCATAAATGGGTATCGAACTGGTTCCTCATTTAATAAGGCACAGAGCAAAGGGGATTTTCTCTGCATAGACCAGCCTTGTCTATTCAGTACCTGAGGAACTGTGGAGGGCAGTAGATTACATCCTATGCAGCCATGCTGCATGAAGCTGCAGCCCCTCAGCATCCTATATTTGACACAGTTCCTAATAAAGGTTCCTATGTCCTATGCAGCCAGGCTGCATGAAGCTGCAACCCCCACAGCAGGCTGCATGAAGCTGCAGCCCTCTCAGCACCCTACTTTTAACATGATAACCTAAATACAAATAACACATCTACTCCATTCTATGACGTGCTTCATGTGGGGACTAGAGTAAACTGAATCTCTTAAGCAGTGTTGTGGTGGGTTATAACTGGAGTCACCTGAATTTCAAATGTCAAGTAACACGTTAGAAATTTGCTAGTTATATTTTGTTGTTGTACCGACAGAGACGGATCAGTTACACAAGTCGATGACTTGACA
Organism: Apostichopus parvimensis; assembly: GCA_000934455.1. Classification (NCBI taxonomy): domain Eukaryota; kingdom Metazoa; phylum Echinodermata; class Holothuroidea; order Aspidochirotida; family Stichopodidae; genus Apostichopus; species Apostichopus parvimensis. The sequence goes on from KN884684.1 coordinate 94,092, forward strand.
TAAGTCTTCACTGGTAGTGACCCGACTCGACCTCAGACCTTACAATTCTTCTCTTTAGTCACGTACGGCAAACGACATGGGACAGATGGGGGCTGGGGAAGGGGGAGTACTGAATTCTATTGCAAAGGGAACGTCTGACTGCAACTGGTACGAATTATAGACACAAATATTATCTTCACATTGTCCTCAGCAAAACGTAACTTATTTCAAACTACGGAAACTGAACCATCTGCTATGTATTATTTCCATCGACACCATGGCAACCTCAGATTTTAGGCTATTTTCTTTATTCTTTCTGGCTTAAAATGGGGAGATGGAGCTCTTCCTGAATACCCCCCACCCTACCCCCCCAAAAAAAAAATATCTCCAAAAACATTTCTTTCTTTCTTTGTATCCAACAAAAACAAATTTTCTTTGTCATGCAGTAAAACCAGAGTGGATGTGGTATAGGAAAAGGAAAAAGAATTTTAGAAATGGGATGAACTTGACTGAAATGATATTTTTTAACTTTTTTAGAAATGATTTTAAAGAAAAAATGAAGGATGTTCCCACTGAAAGAAGAATTGAAAGCAGAAATGATGGATTTTTGTTGCCATTTTATTTTTTGGGGGTCTGCGTTCGCATGACTTAAAAAATAGGAAATAGCAAAATGATCAGTTGTAGCATTACGCAAGAGACACAGGAATATTTGTGTTGTCCTTCAACTTTTACTATTATTACTATTTTTTAGCATTCCCCATAAAATTTTTCATTCTTTACTCTGTCATTTCCCTTCATTTGCCATACCCAGCGCCGTAAAATTTCATATTCCCGTCACCATAGTAACAGTAAATCGATTTTTAGGTCCATTCGTCATAGGTTTATCTAATACCGATAATTTCCCATACTCTCTCCCACCCCACCCCCCAAGCTTCCATGGACATAAGTACCAAGACAATTTGAATCATTCCCCCCACCCCCCCGTCCTCACAGATTGCTACCACCGAAAGCAGATTCAGCTCATGGACCTCCAATGAATGTTTGATTCCCCGTAGTCGGAGAGGTGAGGGGGGTTCTAACTACCTTTTCCCCGGTCGTTACAGACATGCAAGTCGTTATTGAGAAGGTGGTAATCATGCACACCATGCTGCCCCGCAAAATGGCGGCGACGACGACGATGACCTACATACCGGCTTTTGATTGGACGGAACAAGTGGCATCGAATGTTTTGTATCGCACGAGAGGCGGACGGTGGCGTGCTTTAAATATAACAGCCAGGCAAAGGCAGAGGAGTAACGGAAAATATAGGGTTAAAACCTTCATGTTATTAGTTGATATCAGTGACAAAACTATAGTTTTCTTTCTTTCTTTTTTTACCATTCTTTAAAAACCATTTTTCCATGTGATATAAATATTGACCCCAAATCTTTTCAAGAATTTGGTCAAGGGTTTCCAGACTTAATTCATCAAAGTAGAAAACAAATGTTTATGTACCAGTTACTTCCTACATAAACAAATTCTTCTCTCAGAAATAAGAGTTGCTTCACCAAGCAATTAATTCCTTACTTATTTGTTTCTTTTTTGTTTTTTAAAGCAAGCTTGAGTAAGGTGAAAAATGTGACATTGTTCACTCTTATTCTAATAGTAGAAAGGAGAAAACATATTTTTTACATCTGGAAGGCTGGCCTACATTTTTTTCTCCGTTTCATAAATTACTCTATAGAAGAGAAAGAAACCCCCCCCCCCCCCTGCGTCATACGAACCCTTCCATTATCCATGCTAAAGATCTATTTCTTAATTTCACAAACTATTTTCAATAAATTAGCGATCGTACTCTTTCTCGGTCACATTTCCGTTGATCCAAATGATCTCACCCCAACTCATCTCCCCCTCACCCCCCCCCCCCCCCCCCCTCCGTTGATCCAAATGATCTCACCCCAACTCATCCCCCCTCACCCCCACCCCCCCATTGTGTGCCCAACACCATACCTCACACCAGTTCATGCAGTAAATCCTCCAAATTTAAAGTTAACAGGAGAGCGCACACAAATATTCTAAAGCAACATGCTTATTAAAAACACTCCCCACAGACTTCTTCCACCGCTACAAAACTCGGGACGATTGTTAAAAGATCTTACCCTAGATAAAAGAAAGTTCACTTAATACGAATAATACTAAGATCAATCCGTGCCCTTCCATCGAAATTTTTTAATGTGGCAGTAAGTTAGTTTTGTTCACGACTGACTGTTTTGTAAACACTTAGACAATTACCCTGAAGCCTTTCAAGCCGTGAAATTTTCCAAAAAAGTATCGTTCAAAGAGGTCCATTTTGTTTTCAAACAAATGATTCTTTTTTAGCATGATGGTTGTTGTTTTATTTCTTTTCGATTCAGGTGATACTCGAGTGGAAGCGTTGAACACCATGCAGTGGAAAAAGAGTGACGGCTCGACACCTACCTAATTGTAACTTTTTGTGGAAGAAACTTTGTTGTTGGCAAGCTTAATGAAAAGAAGCATTTGAGAACTTAGCAAGAACTTGAGAGAAGCATATTGCATATTTATGTGGAATATCGGAATATGCTGTCTGAAATAATCCCTACGTGAAATGTGAAATTACAAAATGGACGTGAAATAGTTTTCTGCAATTTTAAAACATTTTGGAACAGAAATGTCGACTGCTATATATAACTTCTTATTTGTGCTGAATATTGCTTGTTCACCTAAATATCACCTAAAAAATTTTTCACATAATATAACTTGTTCAAATACGATAAAAACTTTTAATCTGTTTGATCCAAAAAAACATCTTTACTGAGAATTCAACTAGCTAATCGAGAGGTTTTACCTAAGTGATTTCTTTCCAATTATTGAATATATTTCTATGAAATCTGAGAGAAAATAAAATTGAAAGTGTCTATAGCTAGAGTTCTCCAGAGGTGACTTGAAGACTAGAAATTTTAATTCAGTCTTGAACAAGAAAAAACTTTGCTCACAATTTTGAGCTAATCTGATTTGTGGGCCCTGTATAAGGCCTTAGGATTTCTGCACCCCCCCCCGTCCCCCACCGGCCTAACCTGCACCCTTCTCAGTCTAGGTATACTTAGATTTAGGTTCTATAGTTCTCTCCTTTTGACCAATGTTTCTTTCTGGCCTTTGCAGAAAATAAATTAACCTCTGACTATAGGAAAAAAATGTTCTAAGCTTGCAATAAATATCAAAAACAATGGATCTTTTAAAATTTCCGCTGGCATCATAAACAAAATATCTCTCCTGTAGGTTCTTATATGTATAGTATGTCATGGTGAAGATATAAACATACTGTGTTAGGTTAGTCAGCCTAACCCCTGTGCAAACTATCACTCAGAAGGGACTACCCAGTGAAAAGGGCAAAAAGAAGGATTACTTGTTTAGTGACAATCTTCAGTGATGTTCCAAAAATATCTACTGAAAATGAAAATATTGAGACATCTATGAAATTGCTGGAAAATATCCTCCAAAATATGAGTTTTCTCCTGTCCCCCCACCTTTCTTTGTGGTCATTTAAAGAAATCCATTCCTTTTTCCTCAAATCACCTGATAGTCCCTTTAAAAGCTGCATATTGAGTTTTAGATTTGAGCAAATTCAACCACAACGATACGTCAGTAAAGAGGCCCCAAAACAGTGTTGAATCAATCTAGCATCGACAAAAATCAGAGAAATTGATTAGCAAGGATTTTTTAAATGGCCTCTAAATCATCCATTACGTAGTGTTTCTTATCCTTTCCATTCACATGCCAGCAATTTTTGCAAAGCAAACTTTCAAAAAACTATCACTCGCAAGAGGGACTCTTGTCAAGGTTAACCACATCTCATTTATGACACATTACGTTTCTTTTCCGCTGACATACAGGGATGGTGCTCAGGAATATTTGAGTGCCGGCAGATTGTGCGGTAGTGTGATCCACACCCTGGGAGAGTATCTCATGGGTGGGGTACCCCCTCCCCACTGGACAAATTTTGCACATGAAGTATGCTTAGGTGGTGCTATTTTCCCTATTCTGTGCCATGTATTCTCCCAGATTTTGGTTATGGTAAAATCTGTTAAATTATCATCAAAAAAGAGCCGGGCGGAAATGTTAAAAATACTGTTTGTGCTGGATGGGCGGCATTTCAAACTGCTGGGCGCAGCCGCCCGGTGCCGCCCAGTGTGAGCACATCCCTGGATATATCTGTCCTTTAAAGAAAAGCCTCAACTTTGGTACCATTCAAGGTTTTTGTCTTTGGGGGGGGGAGGGATGGGGGAGGAGACGAGTATCCATCGTGTTAGAACTCCTCCAAAACTCAATATGCAGTGTTTGTTGATGAGTGCTATATATATATACATTGATACATTGATGCCATATGCTTCTGTCAGTGCAGTCAAATATTTCTATTAATTGCAGCGGGTTTTGGTTGTTTGATGTTCAAAAGCGTTTTCCTACGTTCTCTATACCTGGTAATAACTCAAGACTGGTTGTTCTCATAAGGGTGAAAAACTTGGATGACACTGTCTTCACTGGAAAGAAAATTTGTCAGTTCAACTTTTGATGGATCATTCAACTTTTTTTATGCAAAGTATTATTTTTTTCTTTCTTCTCTTGTTTTCTCAAAAAATTTTTTTTTCTAATTTCACACAAAATTGAACTTTGATCCAGCTTGAATTTTTTTAAGTGCATTAATATCACCAAAACTTTATGAGCAAATGTTAATAGGGTTAACAGCTGATGTGGTTGGCATTAAAGACAAAGTGCTCCACCAAAGTCACCCCTCCCCTACCCCATAGCAGAGGGGCTGCCTCTCCCCCATACCCATTCCATTCCCTCTACTCCAAACAAATCGACCTCATTTTTAATATACTCCTTATTATGTGAGAAACGCAAGAAAAAAAACAAATGTTAAATTATAAATTAGTTTTCAAAGGGTAAAAGGAACTGATTGGCAAACAAAAATTAAATCTGTTTTTTTTCTTAATATTCATAAAACTTACCTGTCACCCCACTACTACTGCACTATTCCTTCCAAATTAATTAACAAAAAACAGTTCTATTACTATCAATACTAGGTGGACATTTCAAGGTGTTTTCCACCACCTGATGAGCTTATTGGAAAAATGAAGAAAAGATAGGAATAGTTCTCAGGGAAATACTTGAACAAATACTCTCATGTAAATAGTCTTTTTTTTTTATTTTATATGCTTGCTTTAATTTTTCTTTCTTTTAAAAATCATAGCATGACTTGATTTACCTCTCCTCGGGGGTACGGGTGGCGGCGGCATGCCAGGTTTCTCCACCACGATGCTGTCCGTGGAGGACCTGCTTCGACTGTGACCTGAAAAGCTGTCCGAGGACAGGCGCTCCCTGCCGGAGGACGGGTAGTGGACCCCCGAACTGGACGTGGGTGAACTGGAAAGATTCTGAGAGCTGCGATTACTGACGGGCCTCTTGTGAGCGTTGGACTGTGGGGATAGTTACAAAGTATGGAGACATGATTAATTTCTGACATCATTAAATTAAACAATATTTTATAAGTAAAAGATTTTCACCATATAAAGGACTCCAAAAATTTCTACTCAAAAAGCTGAAAAAGTGATCCATCAGTCGCTTGGTTTGCCCGTGATATGAACAAATTTATAAAGTGATTTTTTTTTTTTTAACAAAAATTTATAACTGATACAAAATGACAAGTGAGATGTTAGGAGGAGGCTAAAATGTTGAATGAACTCTCATGACGGGCTGAAACAAATCAACAGATTGACAAACAAACGACACGCACAGTCTGATAATCAAACGATCAGCAAATGAACGCAAAACAACACTTAGAGGGAGCTGCATAGGAACGGACACAATTATGAGCTCTACACAAACAAACTTTTGGATAATACACACTGTAAGCTGTACAACTATATATGAATTTAACAGTCATTCCTCCAATCCCCCTCCCTACAAATCCCCTCCACCCCTCTCTATCTCCTACAACTTTTACTTCTGGATAGAGGTCGACAACCATTTAACTAACACAGGAACCATGTCAAGAAGATGGCTGCAGCAGCTGCAAGCTCCTGCTCAGCTAGGCTGCATCAATATCACACAACAGGTATTATCTCTACAGATCTTGCATTACATATTGTGCGAGACATGCAGCATTACGTATTGTGTGAGACTGTTGGAGCACGATCGATTATGTCCTACGCAGCCAGGCTGCATGAAGCTGCAGCCCCCTCAGCATACTATGTTTGACACAGTTCCTTAGAAAGGTTCTCATGTCCTATGTAGCCAGGCTGCATGAAGCTGCAGCTCCATAAGCATCCTCCTATTGACATGGTCACTTAAGCTACTTAACATCCTTCTAAATCTGAAACATCCCTGCTGAGTTTTCTCTTTGTGATTTGTACACCTTCCATGAACTCCATCCCCTCCTCTCCCTCCCTTCTCCTCCCCCACCCCACCCCCATTCATCTTGTCAAGTTCAAAGACCCCCACTCCACTTTTCTTTCTAGCTTAAGGTCGACATCATCTCCTAAACTACGTTTAAGCTACTTATAGCATCCGTCTAACCAGAAACGTCCTCGCTGGTTTCTCCCTCTCTTCGAGGTCATCGTCGCTGAAGTCGAGTTTGTCGTCGTTGACGTCCTGGCTGACCCGCCACGCGTAGTCGATGTGTTCGCAGACGGCTAGTTTCTTTTCTCCGGCTGCCTGTTGTAGTAGCTCTTGGCAGGCGTGATACCCTTTCCTTATCGCGATTGCTAGGGCAGTCTCCCCATCCTTGTTTTCTGTTTAAAGGAAGATAATATTCGGTGATCTTTATAGTCTTACATTAAGCAATATTCCACGCTTTCCTTGTTTTTCTTCACCGGCATGTTTTGACCCTAAATCAACGAAGCATTCCATGAATCATTTTAAATGATTTTACATCACAAAATTTATTCTAATGTTAAGGCCATTCTAAAATCAATGTCATGGACATTTAATTGCATTCATTTCTATACCCCCCCCTCCCCGCCCCCCCCCCTCAGGTGCTTCCTGCAAGCTGCTATAAAGCCCTCCCTCACAGTATTATGCCATACAACAAAGTAATACAGCTTACACATGTTAAAATCTGGCTTCCCTCTTAGAAATAACTTTATTCCTTTCTGTATTTGTTATTATTATTATTTTTTTGATATAGTCAATCAATTCATACCTCTTGAAGTTCTAAAGTCTGATTTTGTGTTATAGGGCAGGCTGCATTTTGGTTCTGTTCATATCACAGGAAAATTGTTATAAGAAGTAAACCACAAACATCGCTTAATTCTGGTAACGTCCTTGTAGTCCCTCCTTTTCGGACCACGTTTGGTGAGCGAGCTTTTGCTGGTCCCCCCTCCCCACCCCCTGCCTGTGGAATCATCTTCCTACTGATCTCAAAATGTGCTCCTCTATTGGTCTTTTTTAATGTAAACTTAAACTTTTATGCAGTTTTATTCACTGTGATTCTCTTTATCCTTCTTTCATTGTACAGCGCAACAGGATATTTTTATAGGTGTGGCGCTTTATCAATTTTATTATTATAAATGTTATTATTGTGTAACGCTGCTATACGTAATAATTAACTTACCTGTGTCAACATCTGCCTTCCCTCGTAGAAGTAACTTTATTCCCTCTGTCTTGTTGTGTAACGCTGCTATATGTAATGGCGTGTTTCCATCTTCCCTCTGTGGGCTGACACTGTTTGTATTTTGCACCATAAAATCTAAAATGTGGAGGTTGTTCTCATCCAGCTTTTCTAACGACATATGCAAGGCCGAAGCACCGTTACCCTGGCAACGAAAAAGAGAAACAGTTTTGTGTGAAAGGAGCAAACTGATTGTCAATACATGATGATAAAATGGTATAAAAGAGAGACACATCTATCAAAACATTTATACCAGTTGTGTGGAAACAGGTCCAAGTGGCAGGCTGTATGTATTCACAAACATGTAAACACAATAGTCTGCACATGCGGCCAAATCAAGATTTTAACGCAGTCCTAGACTTGTATCTTTAACTTTTTACAATTCCACGGAGGAAACGTCTAAAATCACCTGTTTATTCATTGCAATGGAAGGAAATGACACCATTTCGCAAGCTACATCGGCAAGACAGAAAGAAAGATACTATTCAAGAGAAAAGGGACTGAAGACAGGGTAGCCATGAAAGAAATTTGATTGCCGCATGATCTGTTGGGCGGGGCTTGCAAATTTGAATTGAAGAATCAATGGACTCGTTATTGAAATCTGTCAAATTTTATGCTGCTCAAAAACTTTTAACTACAGATAACTCAATAAAAATAATGAAATATCCATATGAAAATTGCATAGAACAGTGTCATTTTTTCACTGAGCTTTTTAGTGCAGTTAGCTGGAAACGGTCAAAGTTGAAATTTGGCAAACAAGTACTGAGACTTTAACATGAAGATTAAAGACGGCTCCCGGCAGGCGCATAGCCAGGAATTTGCCAAGGAAGGGGCGAACCTGTAGGCAAACTATCAGAGCTGTATATATGGCTCTACAAACTATCTAAGCGTAGCGCCACCATGAGTCGGCGCCAAGGGTACAGGAAAATTTTGGCTGAAAAAGCCTCCCAGATCGCTGGAAATGGCACTTCCCAGGCCTTGTAAGTTGCGTAAAGCATTTTCTATTTTGAAATTACTAGCGATATCATAAAATCATACAAAAAACATACAAAAAAAATATGCTTAAAGGGGGGGGGGAACGGTCGCCCCCTTGGCTACGCGCCTGGCTCCCGGCGGCAAAAATAATCTCTCACCAGGTTTGGTAGTCTTGCGGTAAAGTCGACGCCTTCCGCGAACACCCTGAGAAGTTGGGAGATGTCGAAGAGTAGTACAGCCTGCCTCAGGTCGTCCAGCAGCGACTGAGAGGAATTTGTCGTCTTCAGGACGAAGTCTTTCTTTTCGTACTTGGAACGTATGTACTCCTTTCTATAGTCCCTGGGATCGTTATGAAAGAGAAATTATTAGTTATTATTAGTTACTAAAATAAGTTTTATGGAGAATTGGGGGTATAAAACTCCTACTAATCAACTCTTGAATTTTTACTATAACGATGTAATCAAAATAACGACTTGCCCCCAAAACTGCCAAATCCATCGACTGGTTTCTTGTTAATTAAATGGAAGCCAAATTTAGGTTGGAGATTTGCTAAAATGACTTTAAATAACCTGAGACATTCGGTGATCTTATGCTTTTCTGTACCGTTTAACTTGTTTAAGGGGGACTGCTCGTACAAGGTAATGCTTTCATCAGTCCTCCTCCACCACCTTGTTTCATCTTGACTCTGAACTACTCTCTTATTGTTGTGGAAATATACTCAAACTCAAACTCATTCTATGAGTAATACTCCCAGGCAAGTAACATTCCAGTCTCCAGTGACCTTATCTGTATTATCTGTAGCAATCGTCTTGGTTTTATACAAACTGTGATTTATTATATTAAAACTATTACTCATCTTTAAAAATGAAAAAAACAGGAAATTTGGTGGTGTAATTCTGGAAAATGCTTACATGGGGAGGAGGGAAGGGTTGGGTGGGCTTTGGGTGGGATGTGGGAGGTTAGAGTATTTATACTACACACATTGTACTGGTTTGGGTTGGTTTCTTTTGTTGGTAAGGAGGGTGGGATGGGGTGTGGAGGGTGGGAGGTAAGAGTTTAATATACTACTACTCACATTGTACTGGTTGGAGTTGGTTTCTTTTGTTGGTGAAGAGGGTGGGGTGGGGTGTGGAGGGTGGGAGGTAAGAGTATAATCTACTACTCACATTGTCCTGGTTGGAGTTGGTTTCTTTTGTTGGTAAGGAGGGTGGTGTGGGGTGTGGAGGGTGGGAGGTAAGAGTTTAATATACTACTACTCACATTGTACTGGTTGGAGTTGGTTTCTTTTGTTGGTAAGGAGGGTGGGGTGGGGTGTGGAGGGTGGGAGGTAAGAGTATAATATACTACTACTACTCACATTATACTGGTTGGAGTTGGTTTCTTTTGTTGGTGAAGAGGGTGGGATGGGGTGTGGAGGGTGGGAGGTAAGAGTATAATCTACTACTCACATTGTACTGGTTGGAGTTGGTTTCTTTTGTTGGGAAGGAGGGTGGGGTGGGGTTTGAAGGGTGGGAGGTAAGAGTATATTCTTCTACTCACATTGTACTGGTTGGAGTTGGTTTCTTTTGTTGGTAAGGAGGGTGGGGTGGGGTGTGGAGGGTGGGAGGTAAGAGTTTAATATACTACTACTCACATTGTACTGGTTGGAGTTGGTTTCTTTTGTTGATCAATGGTAGCCTCGTATACTTCGTTAAATACATCATTTCCTATCGTATTGGCGAGCTGAAATTGGGGGAGAGGAGAAACAAAAACATATTTCAAAAAACATTTTTTTTTTAAGCAATACAGAAAAATCATTAATATTACAAAGTTTTCGTATTTCCTCTGATGGATTAATATCTGTACATGTTTTGCTATCATATCAGCGAGTCGAATCATGCTTGTACTAAAGAACGTTTTTGATGAAATTCTAAAGACAAAGACCATTGAAAGCAACTATTAAATCAAACATTACAAGTGCATCCCATTGCAAGGATAAATCAACAAGAATATTCTAATAGGAAAGTTTGAACAACACCTACCAAGATAACGAATCATAGGCTACTCACTACCTACTATGATCCACATTCCAAAGTAACGAAGGGTTTAGCCAGTCAAAATAGCCAGCCATGCAGTTGGAGACAAGATAATGAAATGGGAGTTTCACCTAACCATGTCAAATATTTTCTTTCTTAAGATGAAAGTTATGTTGCCTGCATGCCACCGAAATATCCCTTTAATGTCAGGAAGCCATGTTATTTTGTCTAATTGATGCATGTCTGTTTACTAGCCTAACATTATTAGCACATGTACTTCAATAGGCCTAGCCTAAATTGTCACACAATATGCAAGGCTAGGATTGTTATTCTCCATCCTCAGAGTGTTTAGGCCTTACTAATTACCGGCTGACAGCAATACATTTGGCTTAACAGGAAATGAGTCATAGAGATTTGTATCAATTAGTAATCGACTAATTACTTAAAAGTACGAAAAAGTTCAAACAAGCAAATCTGGGAATGTGTGAATTGTGTACAAAATTGAAAATGATGAAAGGTATGCAGTATAAATTTGATCAGAAGGAGAGATTAGAAATGACATGAAAATGAAGAGAAAGGGATACCAAAAAGTGAGAATATCCATAAACTTTTAGGATACAGACCTCATCTCTAAGCATTTATCGTCTTTGCGTACTACTTAGTTCCACAAATCTAAATGATGTGTAAATAACATTCATTTTACCATGTTTTCTTTGGGTGTGGTGAAGATGTATATTTATCAGTTTTGTCAGAAAACACAGCATCCTTGCAAGTTTAAAAATATTCTGAACTGGTGAGAAACTATGTATATGGCTATAAAACATGCAAGCATTTATACAGCACCACGCCTTACTTCTGATGGGGTGCAATCATGCTGTTTTTAGGAGGAGATGCCACTAAATGTCTAAAGGGCTCAAACTGTCTATCAGGCAAAATTCAAAGGTGGAAAGCAGTTTCTATCTGTCAGGAAAAATGTTTGTTGTATATTTCACATCTGAATGATTTCTCCCAAACTTTGACAGTAGGCCCATCAGTAAGTGGGTCAAAGAGGAGGTAGGGGGGTGGGGGATGGGACTGTTACCGACCACCTCACTACTATTCTTGAGGTAATTTCCCCCCTGGATTTGAACACCCACATTTATGCTCACTTAGCAGTTGAGCAGTTTTAAGTCTAATTCTAAAGAATTCCCCCCTGGATGTGAACACCGACATTTATACTCACTAGCAGCTGAGCGGTTCCGAGTCTGTCTAATTCTAAAGATTGCACCCTTGAGATGTGAACACCCATATCACGATGAACACCTGAACATTCAATACAAGTTAAAATGCCAAGATTTGTAGAAAGCCATTGGGGATCTGTCAACAAAAACAACAAAAATCATAATTAACTTCATTAATATCAAAATCTAGTTTATCCCAGATCAACTAATCTATTGATCTATCAATCAATCAAATTAACCAAGAATCTCCAGTCACAGCACATACTAACTCACTGATCAACCTAATCCCATATCGACTAATCCATCAATCAATCAATCACATTTACCCAGAATCTCCATTCACAGCACAAACGACTCACTGATCTACCTAATCCCATATCGACTAATCCATCTATCAATCAATCACATTTACCTGGTGATCCCCCGTCATATAGCACATACTACTCACTTATCTACCTTATCCCAGATCAACTAATCCATCAATCAATCACCTTGACCTGGAATCCCCAGTCATAGCACATACTACTCACTGTTCTACCTAATCCCATATCGACTAATCCATCAGTCAATCAATCACATTTACCTGGTGAGCTGCAGTCACAGCACACATCGTTACCAGGTAACCTTCTGACTTCTCTGACAATGCTCTCTGTTAAGTCT
>KN884685.1:16398-28040 GCA_000934455.1 Apostichopus parvimensis
AATATGGGATGATGTTTTTTTAATTTCAATAATATACGTCAGGAAAAAATAAAGACAACAAGAAAATAAGAAATATAAAGGCATATAGCAAAGGTTATTATTATATTAAGGTACAGGCATTTACAGTGCAATTATGACCTCACACTCATTAAACTATTAATTTCCCTTCTCAAATTTCTCACCTCATCACACCCAATGCACACTATACCCATCCCCAGACACCCCCCCCCCCCTTCCCTCATTTGTCGTTTGATAACTGCATGCATCGCTACGTCCATGGCTGGCAGTATCGTTGGAGTAAATCTTAATAATTAGTTGTTTTCTCTCTCTCTCTTTGTTTTGACACAGATTCATATCATATTCAAACGACAGCCAGTAAGTATAAATTATCTCTTAGTGATTCGATTAGGTCCTTTATCAATTGTCATATATAAAAAAAAAATGCTCCCGTCAGGGTTGTGGTAGGTTGCCAACATAAGAAAATAGCACAAAGCACCTGTAATAGGCTTGATCAAACAAACTTGTACAGACAGCTGTACGTTGGTTTCATGCCCTTATTAAGGAGAGGTTTAATTTCATTTCATAAATTCAACTTCAAGTTTATATGTAGCTGATAAGTATATGAAACAGCTCCCCAGGCCCGTAACCATCTCATCCCCGGGTAAACTACCGCCCCTCCCCCAACCCATTCTGTGGCACCATCATTGTACAAAAACGTCACAAGTTATACAGGACACGAGTATTGTTCACCTCCGTTAATTGTTGGTGCCCCTCCCAAATCCGAATTCTTGTTTATACCAGAGCCGTATAGCTATATGTCTACAGCTCTGTTGGTTACTAGAGTTCCAGTATAAAGGAACTCTATTTGTTACGGGCTTACAGCTCCTCTCTCAGCAATTTTATCAAACGTATGTTTTTAAACCAACGTTTAGTTTGCTTGTTGTTGAAATATTGCAATATTTCAGGTACCTTAAAATATAATCTGGTGGTTTTGGTCCTCCAAAATCGCATCAATGTCAGGGGCTGATCCAGGCTTTTAAAATGGATTGGGTGTTGCCCTGGACTCGTTGCAGCCAACTCCCATGCAAAGGATATATTCTCTCACAATATTACTTTTAGACGTAAAATGGAGTATGCCGAGACATAATTAGTATATACTAATTAGTAATAATTAGCTGAGACATAATAAGTATATAAATTCGGTCTATAACAAGGTCTATACGAAACTTTGAGCGATTAAATACTTTTAGGTTTTTTTGTTGTTGGGGTGGGGGTGCGTGTCCGAGGGCTGGGTGTAAACACCTTATGGATCCGCGCCTGAATGATAAAGTTTATGAATATAAATTTCAAATTATTTCCAATTGAGTTTCAAAACAAAATTTAGGAGATGTATGTATGTTGTTGGGCGGTTCACAACTACGGAGAGAGACCAATCTATAAATACAGGTTGAAATTAATCAATGAGATCAGATTCTCACTTTCCAGTCAACACACAGGTGAGAAGGTATGCCTTTACCGTGATTTTCGTGGTGTGCAAAATTAGGTTCATAAATCATTTTCTAATGCCTTTTACATATTTTAACTTCTCCTTTCACAACTTTTTGATAGATTACAACTTTGATATCCGTTTGGTTGACGGTGCATCCACTAATGAGGGGCGTGTTGAGGTCCTTTACAACAACCAATGGGGCACTGTATGTGATGATTTATGGGATTTGAATGATGCAATGGTAGCGTGCAGACAGCTTGGTTACCAAGAGGCGGACGCGGCTCTGTCGTCTGCGCACTTTGGTCAAGGATCTGGTACGATATGGATGGACGATGTGCGCTGTACCGGGAACGAAACATCTCTCGATCAATGTCAACATCGTGGATTTGGTAGACACAACTGTGGCCATAGTGAGGACGCCGGTGTTCGGTGCTCTGGAGCCTCTGGTAAGGTCAAAGGTTGTTTGTACGTCAAAATCATGCATGATGTCATATATCAAACACTAACCGTTCATAAACTTGAATCATGTGTTATGAATCGGATCTCATGACACGCGTGGACTGCCGACAAACCCGTCCATATCTACATGTTTACATATAATCACGACCGGATCGGCCCAGGCCCGGGACCATGACCCCAATCTGGGACCCCGTAGAAAACGAAAGAGGAAGGAGGAAAAGGAAACTTAGAAATGGTAAACGAATATATTGAAATATCGATTATTTGGGCTCTTCATATTACTTTCCTAAATGCAATGTATAAAAGCTTATAACTAAACTTTCAAGAACCGACAAGAAGTTTTCAACCTTCCAAGAAGCGATTAGTTATTGAATGTTCACAATTCTTTTTCAAGCGTTATTTATTCTTTGCCTCTGTTTACCTTTTTTTATTTCTATAGTCTTAAAATGACATTATATAGAGAGCGTTGTGGTAAAGTGGTTAAGGCAGTGGACTTGTGATCTAAGGTTTGTAGGTTCGAGTCCTGGCCAGATCATTGCGTTGTGTCCTTGGGGAAGGCACTTTATCTCCATTGCCTCTCTTTGCCCAGGGGTATAAATGGGGACCTGTGAGATCAACTGTCAGTTGGGCGGCGCTTTTTAGCTGCTGCCATGTGGAGGGATTTGTCTCTATGTTTGACAGGTTATGGTTGACCAGGTTAATAATGTTATGCGCCTCATGAGCACCGTTATCGTTGGATACGTCTGCGCTTTATAGATCCTCAATATTATTATTATTATTACACAGCATGACATAGTATATTTCCATTAATAACAGGATCGGACGTTCGCTTAATTGGAGGTTCCAACCCATACGAAGGGCGTGTGGAGGTCCTATACAACGGCCAATGGGGTACAGTATGCGATGACTATTGGGATCTAACTGATGCAACGGTGGTCTGCCGACAACTTGGTTATCAACATGCAGAAGAGGCTCTCCGATATGCTTACTTTGGGGCGGGGAGTGGACCAATATGGATGGATAATGTCCATTGTGTTGGACATGAGACATCGCTGGACCAGTGCCCGCACAATGGGATTGGATTGCACAACTGTGGCCACGGGGAGGATGCCAGTGTTAGGTGCACAGGTGAGTAACGAAAAGTGGGTTAGCTTTAGGCCATCCTCCTGATATAAGCTAGAATTTAGAATTAACCAGAACCTGTTGTAGCCAGTTTCTCTCTTTTCTTTCCGATGACTGTGTGCTTCTCCCCCTCAACTCATGAAGGATGGTCGTATGAAAACGTATATATGTTTAGTAAGAGGAAGCATATAACGTTTGCCAATGTTTTATCATCTCTATGATTTGCTCCAGAAGTCCTATCTCGCAAAATTTTGAAAATGAATAATGTTAATCAACAGATGAGGGGTAGAAAGAGTAAAAAGATCAACCCTGATATTTAAAAGCTTTTTAGTTGGTAAATAAGAATGAAATATTTTTTAACAAATGTGATCATTTTGCCTGTATATCGGTATATTATATATAGATTTCAATACTTGGTCGGTACACATTTCTCTGTTTTCCATTTTTCATTCAAGCTCCAGTTGATCTAGAAATCGTTCTTCATTGCGAAGCTTCTTATTTCCAAGTGGACATCCCGACGGCATTTATAGGAGGTGATTTCCACCCCTCCGAGATCCATTTGGCTGGTGATGCCAATGACCCCCAATGCAGAGGGTTTTATAATGGTGGATCATATATAAGCCTGAACAGCTCTCTCACGGGATGTGGTACCGTTTATTTGGTAAGTAGTACCAATGGTGACCAATAAAATCAAACGTCGACCAGCCCCAGTAACTTAACATAATCCCGTGGAATGAAAACTAAACTATGAGAATTATAATGGAAAATGTTGTCCTTTCGTAAATAAATAAAAAGTGTACTTTTTGGTGGTTATTAGTGTTGAGAAATGATGGTCTCCCTAGCTTGTTAGCAAGAGTCCTGAATTTCATGGTTCAGAACAAAAAATCATAGAAGTTTCTGTTCCAGCACGTTTGATGTCTAGAAAATATTAGATTTGTAAAAATATTTATTACATATTATTATTATTATTATTATTATTGTTATTAATATATTGTTGTTGTTGTTATTATTATTATTATTATTATTATTATTATAACTATTACTATTACTATTTTTATTATTATTATTTTTCAGGAAAACTCAACTTACAGTTTTTACAAAAATGCGGTCATCAACAGAAACAACAACAATAGTGTCGTTGAATACATGAGCCTTCAGATACCTCTCACGTGTCAGTACGACAGATTCAAGAAATTACAGTCTCACTTTGTGACGATAAGTGACGTCATCATAAAACGTGAACGCGGCCTTTTCGAATACGACTTTGCCATGTATACAGATATTAACTACAACACCAGGTACTACTCGTACCCAGTAGAGGCAACGCTCGGTACAGATTTGTACTTCCGAGCCGAGTTGGTCAAAGGTGCGAGCAATTTAGAAATCCATCTCCGCAGTTGCCGAGCGACACCATCGCCAGATTATGACGATGCAGTGGTCTACGAGTTTATACGAGATGGGTGAGTTGTAACATTAGCTGATCAGTGATGGGGGAGTGGTAGGGAGAAAGGATTAGCAGAACAGCCAGCAGGCAGGTTCTCTACTTGATCCTGGACAAATGGCCCCTACATTAGGACCTATAGATAAATGTGGTATGGTCCTTTATTAAGTTTAATTGCTATTAAATTTGAGATACCTTCAAGGAGGCGTTGACATGAGCAGCTAACAAGTGTCAAAATTTTTACTTGTCATCACCGTAGTATCAAAAGTTAACACTTTAGTCATCAATGTTGTCCCCAAATTTTGACAAGCTAATGACAATTGCTAGAATTTTTTAAAAGCACTTTACTGGGGTTTATGATTCTTCTACTTTCTCACAGAAATTCAGGTGGAGTGTTATAATAGACATTGAAATGTCTAATTTATGGGTAACTACATGTCATAGTGGCAATAAAGTGCTTCTTGAAATGTAATCGTTGGGTGACCATTATCAGAATATCTAGCATATTTTGGGGTTAATACTCATGACCTTTTAAAGACATTGCTGTGTGGAAGTCTAGATTTCCCTACCCAAAGTCGACTTTTTATTGAATATTGATTGAATATCGAAATGCGAATAGTTGTGTCTAGTATGTGTTCATGTACAGAGAAGACAACAAAAACCAACCATAGGTTATAATAAAGTTTTACAAAATATTCTTTCAGATGAAACTGACAAATTTCAAAAATTTCTTTACAGGTGTGGGGTTAATAACGCAGCAGTACGTGTCTTAACACCAGAGAGTCCGACCCAAGCTGACTTCGAAATCGCCAGCTTTCGTTTCCGTCAGGATCTCGGTAGTGCTACCTCCCAGGTAACTGTTGCTCCTCTCCTTCCAGCTGTTGCTAACGGCCGAAATATTTAAAAACAGCGCCCTCTGTTAATAGTCTCGGTAGAATGTTTCCTGAATCAGACAAATAAATACGCATAGAAATCAGATGGATAAAAAACAAAACATAATATGAATAAATATATATAATATTTAAGTTTTTAGCTATTTGGTCACAACAGTGGGTGCACCAAACCTCAAGGATGGTTATGTGACCATTCAAAGACCAATAGAATGTACCTATACTATGTATTTAAATATTGTCTTTAACATGTATAATACTAGCAGAACTTACGTGTTACCTATATGCATCTTTGAGAAGAAAAAGCAAACGATAAACTTTACAACGTTCGTTCGGAACATTACAAACGGTTTAGTTACCTATAGAGTATAAATTTGCTATAGTTAATGGGATATGATATACAATACTTCCATATTGGTCATTCTATACTCTGTATGTGTGTATAGTAAGTGTAATGGTTATTATGTCCTTAAAGAAATATCATGTTGTTTTGAATACGATAGGTCGCTATGTTGTATGAAGTCAGGCCTGTGGCTACAGCTAACGAGTATATGTTTTATGTTTTGTACGGTAAACGGTCCAGATTATTGAAATATATATATATATCTGATAGAGAGCCACATATAAACAGCTACATTTGAAGGTATAGGCAAGGCCTAAATATTTTAAACCATACATAACATATACGCTTAGGCAATTCAATTTAATTCTTGATTTGTTTAACCAATTTAGGAGACACTTTTCAGATAAAGAAAAAAAAACCCATTGGATTTGATTTACTGGAACATAGCACTGATTAGGGTATGAAGGGTACATCGTATTTTCTCAGGTTCTAATAATTACCTCTCTGCTTCCTTTTTATCTTCACGTTTCCTCTATGTTGATTTCACGTACTTTTATTGTATTACTTGTAAGTTAAATTGTTATAGTCACGTTAAATCAGATTTTCACTATAGTCAATTCATTCTTGTAATGGTTGTATTTTACAGGTGTGGGTACATTGTGAGGTTATTTTGTGTGACGTCACGGAACCGTTCTCTGAATGCAGTCAAGGTTGTGAGGTAGGCCGACAACGTAGATCGGTAGATACACCGTACGGGAAACCTACTAGAATTATGCAGGGCCCTATCAAACTTTGGGAAAGTAAAGCCGTAGCTGAGAGTGGTAAGTAGTCCTCGTTTGGAACACGTCAGTATCACTGAATAAGTATGTGTGGGTGACACTGTGTGTTATATTGCAACCCGTTAATACCTCAACTGCGTCACCTCCCCAGTCCCCATTCTCAACACTTTCCCAAACTTGGTACGTCACTCCTTTTCGAAACAATATTTATATATGAATGTTACCGTATATGTTTCTCAAGACGTAGCTTATATTTAGGCCGCTATCTTCTAAGACCACCATCCGGGAACTTTACTACGATATCGCTAGCCCTGAGCTATACGGTAGCTTTTACAGACCTCATATTGTAGGAATTTATAGTCACCTTTTATTCTCTCTGTTCTTTCATAGGTCATTCATCCGATGAGGTAACTGCTGGTTCTAATACCTTTATGGTGGCCATCTCTGCTCTTTGTGTAGTCCTCACTGTCGGATTGGTGATGATGAGTGTCGTCATGGTAAAAGTCCTGCGTAAACAAAACACTTATCAACGTATTCCGACACTCCCCGTAATAGAAAACTAAAGCAAGCTCCCAGTACAGCGGACTGCGTATGTTGTCTTTCAGTATAGGATAAGTTAAAGGTACAGCTTACCTGTATGTATCTATAAGAGTAATACATTAAATACGTGAATATCATTGCTGGCAAATTAGAAGTAGTCAGAAGGCGAAGCGGTGTACAAATCTGAAATCGTACGAGATATATCGATACGTAGAAATTGGCAATAATAAAAGCAATTTATAACTGGTTTCATTACCGAAATTAGTGTGAAGTCTATGGTTGTACCTGTCAATTCTGTCTTTGAGTGTGTGACGTTACTGTTTACTTTTTCTATTGTAATGAACTTGATGTTCTGAATACGCTGTGGCTTTTCGAGACAAAGGTTAAAAGGCGGTGAAGGTGAGGGGAGGGTTGTACATACACTACCTTAACTTTCAAGGTTTGCGGTGAGAGCAATTGACAGACCAGAACTGGTTGGAGATATTATTAAGTGCCTTGTGATATCATGACAGTGCATATTGTATGCCTTGGCATCACTAAGAAGCGATATATCACAGGTTGTAGGCTATACTACACAGAATCATTTCACGTCTGCTTCTACATGCCAGCAAGACCTCCATTCTACAGAGCAAATTGATTTCATTGAAAAATTCCAGTAATCGATGTAGTTCATAAACTTATGTAGGCCTAACTGAGAGTCAACTTGGAAACTTTCCAATGTGCGTTTCACTAGTGGGCTTAACGTACAGTTACACGAAGAGTGTCCGAGCGAGATGTTGTAAAAGGAATGAAATCATTAATGACTTCCTCATCAACAGTTCATACACATGCACTTCATTGTCTTAGCTCAATTGATTAACAATCCTGTATTGATAAAAAAAAAATGACAGTTGCGCACTACTCTTTACATAGGCTATGAGGTCATACATTGAAAATGTTTTTTTATGATTATGATTATTTTTTTTGTGATGCTTTAAATATGTCTCATGGCTCAAAGTTCTCCGAGTTTATCCTAAAACAAAATTTCAGTTGTCTTTATAGCGCTAGGGTACTTAATCAATATATACCACGCCAGTTGAATAGCCCCAAAATGTCTTTGTTGTAATGTGTGGCTTTATGATATACCACCACAGCATGTGGTTTTAGAGCGTTTATCACTGCTGACATATATTGTATGCACGTGTAAGCTGTGCTAAATTTAGTCTAATAAGTGAATGATTGTTTGTCACTTAAAATTTTGCTTTGATTGGTTGTTCCTATATTGATACGCTTTTAGTGGTAGACTTTTAATAGTTTTCACCTTAATTTATATTGCAGCTTGTTTCGAGCTTTCGCGGTGTTATTCCAAAGATTGTGCTCAATGTTGACTATAAGGATATATGCTGTGAAATAGCCACACATTTTCACATGTCTTTTCTTCATTTCGTTCTTTACTAATAAAGTTGAAAAAAAAACTTTAGGAAGCCAAAGGATTTTTATTTTCTACATGTTACACAGTGGAAATATGTCACACTCAATCGCTCCCCAC
Organism: Apostichopus parvimensis; assembly: GCA_000934455.1. Taxonomy (NCBI): domain Eukaryota; kingdom Metazoa; phylum Echinodermata; class Holothuroidea; order Aspidochirotida; family Stichopodidae; genus Apostichopus; species Apostichopus parvimensis. The sequence continues at coordinate 24,990 of KN884685.1, forward strand.
CCCTCCCCTCCACCCCGAAAAGAACCACTTGCTTAAAGTTGCTATACAAAGAATGTACAAGTTTCTTTTCCTTTTCAACTTCTTCCCATTCACTTTTAATGGGGCGGGACGGGACGGCAGTGGGGCATATTTCTCTGATTTGAGGGAGTAAACCACTAAGTTTCCTCAAAGCTTTCCGACTACATGGACCTCCGTAAGTTCCGTATCACAACAGCGCACTTACTAAATAAATTTTCAACAACATGGTAAATTTGAAAATAACAAAAAAGTAATATATTAATACAATAAATGAAAATCGATACTGGTACTTTTTGCCTTCCTGTTTATCAAGGGGCCAAATTTGAGGGTTTTCACAAACTTGACTGGGTACTGTGCCAATGCCACCCCTCCCCAACTCCCTCCACCTGCCGCCACCTGAACAAAGATTCATGACTTACGATGAATTATAGTGTCTACCGTTATCTTTAGCCTTGCTATCCAGTCGCACAACATGGTACCACCATTCATAACATTAACCATCAGACATACATTCAACATGAGAATGTTATGAAATACCTTAATAATAAGGATGACCGTAGTCAAAGAAAGATTGACAAATACAAACTAAGGCACACAATGCACTGTATAGTCGCACATATGTGTGCACATATTCAATGATTTCCGTGTTATCCTATACTTTCCCTCATCGTGGGTCTTCTAGATGCAGTAAACATAGTACGTATTACGCTGAGTGGCAATTTCCTATCTCTGTCTTCTCTTTTTGGACTTCACCATTTGCCGATGTTCACCTTCCGTCTAGTACCATTTTCAACCCCCCCCCCCACCCTCTGCTCCCAAGGCACAAATTTAAAGCAAGGTAATTTTTTAATCTCAGCGCATATGACATCATCATCGTCATCGTCATCGTCATCGTCGTCGTCGTCATCATCATCATCGTTGCCATCTGTCTAGTTACTTGTTGTTGTAAAATTAATGTCACTCTCTGCGTTCCACACATAATATGATTGGTGCTTGCTGAAGGTGCCGGTGGTTCGGTGACTCCGTGGACAGCTAACCAAAAAAACTGAGATGTCATTGGAGCTGATTGCTACTGTAAGCTAGGCCCTAATAGTAAATTCTATCAGAAATGAATAAATTCACAAACGGCATTTCGGCGTAAATAATTATGGAGACAATAACAGCTGTTGTCTAACACTTGGTTCGACTTAGGCCTAGCCCACACTGGCTTTCCCCACGTTAGCCACACGGTAGGCCAAATGTGGTGAACGCTAGGACCGCCTGTGACCTAGCCGACTTAAATTAAAATGTAGAAGTACTACTATTTGTAGTGAAACAATTTGTAAAAGTGCCGAAAAATTGATGTTTCCTAGCCTATTTCCTCTGTCGAAATTTTAGGTGTTTTCGTTGAGGATGTGTCAGTCAGTGTGTGGATTAAAGTTGCGTTTGAAAAAGTGGTAACAATTTATAAGATGTAATATTATAAACAACGTGCACTATGAATCCATCCAAGGTATTAATTGAAGAAAAATCAATCCAAAAGTTACAATTTACTGCAACCCACACCCCCCCCCCCCACGTCATATGACCACCCTTTGTTTAAAAAAGAACACTTTAGTCTGTTAAAATTCAGAATCTATTTTCACTGAAAGAATGAATTGAATGTCAACGTGCTTAATTTACGAGATGTTGACTGTTGACTACAAGTTGTTATAATAATTATTTATACTTTGCAAACTTTGCAAACTCGATGCGTAATGCCTCATCCGGTAGTCTGTGTGGTGGACTCTCCATGGTGCCATTCCTTGTCCATATTTTGTACTTTCGTAGCGTAATATAACACAAGTTTTCAAGTTGGAGATTGTCTGTTCCAGAGCTAAAATTAGATCGCTGTGTATGCTTTATCCGTGTATGTATTCCTGCTCTGGTACCTCTGTATTGTTGTCTAATCGACTCTTCTTTTAACTTGTTCATCAACCGTGAGTCTATTGTGGAAGCCCTTCATTCCTGCGCAAATATTATGCAATGTCTGTGCTATAGTATAGGCTATGGTTTGTACTTAATGTTTCCTATACTACTACTAACGTTCATTATGCTAGTATAGGCATTGTAGAGTATATAGTAAATACAGATAGAACCATACCTATGAGAACCATGGTGTAACAAATAAATGTTCTTGCATCACTCAAAATATTACAAAATTCTTGCAAAGTCACATTACCAGGGTTCGTTCTTCCTCTGAAAGAAATCCACCCACATGAACCCGTTGTCGATGTACTGTAACATATCACAGATTATTGGACAAGTACAAATTTCCAAATGAAATGTATAAATTTCAATTTTTTTATGTCAGGCTACTATAAATAAAGCAAACTTGGAAGCTGACAATGTGCCTGTTTCATATTATATGTATTGACACATATTTTGAAATGTTTCTTTTCAATGATAAATCAGAGATAGGTTACATGCAGTGAATTTCAATAGTATTTTATCTATTTATGGTTGAGCTGTTGTCAGTTGTATCATCAGACATTTGAAAGTTGGGGGGGGGGAGGTGCCAGTGCAAGCATGAAGCCATGCAGGTGGCAGGTCCAAGAGCCCATCATATTTCCCCAGGAGAGGAAAGGGGTGTAATCCCCCAGAGGGTTTGCCATTGTCATCATTGTCAGAACTTATATGAGCTTCAAATGTTCAGAGATTATATTCAGTAGAAGTCAAATAGTTGTGTATCTTTCTGACTAGGTTCTGTATTTGGGGGGAGGGGCACCAGGGGGGACACCTGCAACCCTATGGCTGCCCCCACCTCCTGATGACACCACTGGATGTAAATTTTGCACATTTTTAAATTAATTATTCTCTAATTTTTTATTTTTTATTCATTTGGTATTCATTTTGGTTGCAACATTAAAAGTTAGTTTAAATTCAGATGGAGTCATTTAAGATGAATTTAAATAGTAATGTTTTGTAGTTTTAGTATTATAGGTAAATAATGGAGATTTTAATTGATATTTTGGTACGACAGAAAAATTGCAAAGACAACTGCCTTACAGGCCG